>AWOL01S0045626.1:0-35780 GCA_000715115.1 Nicotiana otophora
ACTTTAGCATTAATAGTAGCTACGCACGGACTCTCGTCACCTCGTGCGTACGTAGCCCCCACAATTAGCAACAATTATTTAATCCAAATCACCTATGAGGTAATTTCCCCCTCACAAGATTAGACAAGAGACTTACCTCGTCTTGCTCCAATTTAATCCACTATAAGGCCTTTTCCACGATTATCCAACCCTGTCCGGCTCGAATCTAGCCAAAACAATTCGATATAATCACTAAAAATTATAGGAATCAACTCTATAAGAAAATACTACAATTTTAATACAAATCCCGAAATTAATTAAATATTCATCCATGGGGTCCACATCTCGAAATCCGGCAAACGTTATGAAATCCAACAACCCATTCAATTATGAGTCCAACAATACCAATTTCACTCAAATCCGACTCCGAATCGATACCGAAATCCCAAAATTTCATTTCTATGAGATTTCTAAACTTTTCCAAATTTCAATCTCAAAACACTAATTTATGGTGAAAACAATGATATACTTGTATATGTAGACCAAATCCGAGTTAGAATCACTTAAACAAATATTTTTCCCTTGAAAATCTTCCAAAAGTCGTCTCTGCTCAAACTCAAGTTCGTCAAAAATGGCAAATGGGACGAATGCCCTCTTTTTATAACACTGCCCAGCACTTCGGAACTGGGCCTCGATCAGGCTTCGATCATGGCCCTCGATCAGACCTCGATCGTGGCTTCGATGACAGGATCGAGCCGGGACCTCGGATCATGGCCTCGATTATGGCATCGAGTCCGGTCCTTCGATCATAGCCTCGATCATGGCATCGAGCTTGAGCCTTCAATTGTGACCCTCGATCTTGGGTCTCGATCCTATCCCTCGAACCTTGCCTTCGATCATGGCCCTCGAGATGGACCTTCGATTATGAATTTGATACACAAGCTCGAGCCTGAGCCTCGTCAACTCTGGTTCGATGTCTAGGCTCGATGCCTGGGCTCGATGACAGTCCAGAATGCCCAACAGAAGAGGAAAAATTGCAGCAGGTTTTTAAGTCCAACTTTTGACCCGTTAACCATCCGAAACTCACCCGAGGCCTTCGGGACCTCAACCAAATATACCAACAAGTCCTAAAATATCATACGAACTTAGTCGAACCTCTAAATCACATCAAACAACGCTAAAACCATGAATCATACTCCAATGCAAGCTTAATGAAACTAAGAGTTTTTAAATTCTACATTCGATGCCGGAACCTATCAAATCAAGTCAGATTAACCTTAAATTTTGCACACAAGTCGTACATGACATAACAGAGCTGTGAAGATTTTCAAAACTGGATTCTGACCCCGATATCAAAAAGTCAACTCCCCGGTCAAACTTTCAAACTTTAAATTCCTATTTTAGCCATTTCAAGCCAAATTTCACTGCAAACTTCCAAATAAAATTCCGATCACGTTCCTAAGTCCAAAATCACCATACGGAGCTGTTGGAATCATCAAAATTCTATTCCGGGGTCATTTTTTCAAAATGTTGACCGAAATCAAACTTAGCACTTTAAGGCCAACTTAAGGAACCAAGTATTCCGGTTTCATCTCAAACACTCCCAAATCCCGAACCAACCATCCCCGCAAGTCATAAATCATTACAAGCACCTACAAAAAGTTTTATTTTAGGGAACGGGGTTCTAAAAGTTAAAATGGCCGATTGGGTCATTACACTAACTCTACCCGAGTCCGATATCTCCAATACCTCGCTCTGCACAAAAATATATAAAAGTGTAGTATGAGTACACCACGGTCGGTACCCAGTAAGTATTAAGACTAACCTCAGTGGAGTAGAGACGAGGTACAGTCAAGACACTCACTAGTCTAATAACATGTGCAATATAGTATACAAAAATAATAGGAAACAAATAACAATAAGCGCAACACAAATCAACCAGTGATATGTACAACAGGGCAACAAGAACACCATTAATATCGCTCAACAAATAATAAATACAAGTACACCCAATTAAATCAAGTTCAAATAAATATCTTTCACATATAATTCTTTCAAATAACTCTATTTCAAATATAATTTCCTCAAATAAATATCTTTCAAATATAATTCTTTCAATAAATATCTTTCAAATATAATTCTTTCAATAAATCTCTTCCAAATATAATATCTTCAAATAAGTATCTTTCAAATATAATTCTTTCAATAAATCTCTTCCAAATATAATATCTTCAAATAAGTATCTTTCAAATATAATTCTTTCAATAAATCTCTTCCAAATATAATTTCTTCAAATAAATACCTTTCAATAAATATTTTTTGAATAAAAATCCTTCCAAATAAATATTTTGAATATAATTCTTTCAATAAAAAGTCACCATGTGACACACCATTTCATAATCACAAAAATACGGGTCTCAACCCTTTTCATATTTTTTTTCGTAAACACGGGTCTCGGCCCACTTTCATATTTTCACGGCACTTCGTACCCATAATTAAATCATCATATTTTCTCAGCGTCTCGTGCCCATTTTTCATATCACATCTGCACGGACAGTTCATGTGCCAATAATAAAACCATTATATTTTCCCCAGCACTTCGTGCCCACGTTTCATATTTCAATTGCACAGACAATTCACGTGCCATATCATCATTATTTACTCACGGCACCTCATGCCCACCTTTCATTTTATAAACCACTTGGCAATAACCACAGGCTCCCAATTTCAATATAAATCAGATTGTTATCAATTTACCAACAACAACACAAATTACAGAAGGTATAAAAATAAACACAAGAAAAAATCACAACATCACATGAAAATCACCAACACAATAACTCCACATCATCACATATCATCCCTGACAATAACCACCCTTATCACTCCTATAATAGCCTCCCTTATCCCTCTACCCTGACAATATCAATAGCCACCTTATCGCTCCTATAGCCACACTTATCGCTCCTATAGCCACCCTTATCGCTCCTATAGCCACCCTTATCTCTCCTATAGCCACCCTTATCGCTCTTATAGCCACTCTTATTACTCTACCCAGACAATATCCCAACACACATAACAACAGTGAAATGCCACCCTTATACCCACATAATATCAACAGTGGAATGCCATCCTTATATTCTCAAAATAACAACTCACACAACATAATAATTTACGCGAAAAATTATCATGGCAACATAACAAAATCAATTCATATCACAATATGCCCAATGGCCATAACCAATTCCAATACAACAAATCAATTAATTTCAAAATAAAATAGCCGAAGGCTCCACACAATGTGTATAAGACCCAAAAAAATAATCAACATAAATAGAAATTACTCAGCATAGGGCAACACCTTCAGTAATCCACATTCTCAACAATTATATAAACACCTCTTTTTAAGCTCATTTAATTAATTACTTGCAAAGGAAAAATCCATAATGAGATTAAATTCCAAGAAATATCAAACCAACAAACTCACGAAATTACATAAATATTCAAATAACAATCACATTAAATTGCCATATAAAAACAAATTCAACAAACAAGAAATGCGATATGACAAATAAGAGATTTAATAAGTTATAATAATTTTTTCAATTTAATACTTAAGGGCGTCTACGAATTTCAACCGATATAATATGCACATATAAATCAAGTACGTACTCGTCACCTCGCGTACATGGTTTTTAATTACATAATTTTTCACATAAGACTCAATGCCTAAGGGGTAATTTCCCCTACTCAAGGTTAGGTAAAATACTTACCTTTTTGAAGTTATGCCAATATTCCAAAATATTTTTCTCGCTTGAATTGACCTCCGGATAGCTTAAATCTATCCAAATTAGTTCAATTCAGTGAATACTAATTATAGAAATTAATTCCATATGAAAATACTAATTTTCCAACAAAATCCGAAATTTAACTCAAACATTGCCCGTGGAGCCCACATATCAGAATCCGATGAAACTCACAAAATACAATAACCCATTCAATTACGAGTCCACCCATACCAATTTCACTCAAATCCGACTCTGAATCGATACCGAAATCTCGAAAATTCGTTTCTATGAGATTTCAAAAAAATTTCAAATTTCAATCTCAAAACACTAATTAAATGATGAGAACAATGATGTATTTGTGTTTATAGACCAAATCCGAGTTAGAATCACTTACCACAATGATATATTTATTCTTGAAATGATGAGAACAATGATATATTTGTGCTTGAAATGGCGAAAGTTGAATTTTTGAAAAGTTTGACCGGGAGTTGACTTTTTGATATCGAAGTCGAAATACCGTTCCAAAAATTTTCATAGCTCTGTTATGTCATTTATGACTTGTGTGCAAAATTTGAGGTCAATCGGACTTGATTTGATAGGTTTCGGCATCGAATATAGAAGTTGGAAATTTTAAGTTTCATTAAACTTGAATTGGAGCATAATTCGTGCTTTTAGTGTCGTTTTATGTGATTTGAGGTTTCAAATAAGTTCGTATGATATTTTAGGACTTGTTGGTATATTCGGTTGAGGTCTTGAGGGCCTCGGGTGAGTTTCGGTTGGTTAAACGGATCAAAAATTGGACTTAAAAAGCTGCTACAATTTTTCCTCTTCTGTTGGATATTCTGGGTTGTGATCGAGCCCAGGGTTGATGAGACTCAGGCTTGAGCCTGTGATCGAAGGCCTAGGCTCGATGCCATGATCGAAGGCCCAGGCTCGATGCCATGATCGGAGGGCTGAAAAGGATTGTTTGGCTTATCTAGCCTATGTTCGGGATACTACTGCAAAGACTCCGGCTATTGATTTAGTGCCTGTAGTTCAGGAGTTCTCCGATGTATTTCCTTCAAATCTTTCAGGTATGCCACCTGATCGTGATATTGATTTCTGTATTGACTTGGCTCCAGATATCCAGCCTATATCTATCCCACCGTATCGCATGGCTCCGAAAGAATTGAAATAACAGCTTGAAGAGTTACTAGCCAAAGAGTTCGTCAGACCGAGTGTATCGCCTTGGGGTGCACCGATATTATTTATGAAAAAGAAGGATGGAACAATGCGGATGTGTATTGATTATCGCCAATTGAACAAAGTCACTATTAAGAACAAGTACACGTTACCGCGTATTGATGATCTATTTGACCAGTTGCAGGGTGCTAGGGTGTTATCTAAGATCGACTTGAGGCCGGGATACCATCAGTTAAAGATTCGGGATTCAGATGTTCCGAAGACTGCTTTTAGGACTAGATATGATCATTATGAGTTTCTGGTGACTTCGGTTTAACTAACGCCCCGGCAGCATTTATGGATTTGATGAACAAGGTATTCAGGCCATATATTGATTCATTTGTCATCATCTTCATTGATGACATCTTGATCTACTCGCGTAGTAAGGAGGAGCATGAGCAGCATATGAGAGTAGTGCTTCAGACATTGCGGGAACAAAGGCTATATGCTAAGTTCTTTAAATGTGAGTTCTGGCTTGAGTCTGTAGCATTTTTGGGACATATTGTATCGGGCGAGGGTATTAAAGTTGATCTCAAAAAGAGTGAGGCAGTTCAGAATTGGCATCATCTAACTTCGGCGACTAAGATCAAGCGTTTTCTGAGCTTATCGGGTTATTACCGTTGCTTCGTGGAGGGTTTTTTGTCTATTGCAGCACCTTTGATCAAATTAACCCAGAAGGGTGCTCCGTTACGATGGTCCGATGATTGTGAGATGAGCTTTCAGAAGCTCAAGACAACATTGACTACAACACCAGTATTAGTGTTGCCTTCAGGTTCGGGGATGTATACAGTGTATTGTGACGCTTCACGCATTGGCTTGGGTTGTGTATTGATGCAAGAAGGGTGAGTTATTGCATATGCTTCACATCAGCTGAAGCCCCACGAGAAGAATTATCTGGAACATGATATGAAGTTAGCTGCGATTGTTCACGCTCTAAAAGTTTAGAGGCATTATCTTTATGGGGTGTCTTGTGAAGTTTACACTGATCATCGTAGCTTGCAGGATTTGTTCAAGCAGAGGGACCTAAATTTAAGACAACGCAGATGGCTTGAGTTACTGAAAGATTATGATATTACTATCCTATATCATCCGGGCAAGGCAAATGTGGTTACAGACGCCTTGGGTAGAAAGGCAGAGAGTATGGGTCGTTTGTCTTTCATTTCAGCAGAGGAGAGGCCATTAGCTTTGGATATTCAATCCTTGTCTAACCGACTTGTAAGATTGGACATTTCAGAGCCCAGCCGAGTTTTTGCATGTGTTGTAGCCCAGTATTCACTATTTGAACAGATCAAGGCTCGCCAGTATGATGATTCACACTTAATGGTTCTTCGAGAAACGGTACTACGGGGTGGTGCCAAGGACATTACTATTGGAGCGGATGGCGTTCTGCGACTCCAGGATCGTCTATGTGTTCCTAATGTGGATGGACTGGGGAAAAAGATCCTAGAAGAAGCACACAGTTCTCGGTATTCTATTCATCCAGGTGCTACGAAGATGTATCGTGACCTGAGGCAGCATTATTGGTGGCGACGAATGAAAAAGGACATTATTGAGCATGTAGCTAGGTGTCTAAATTGTCAGCAAGTTAAATATGAGCACCAGAGGCCAGGTGGCCTACTTCAGCAGATGACTATACCGGAGTGGAAATGGGAACGCATCATTATGGACTTTGTAGTTGGGTTGCTGCGGACCTTGCGGAAGTTTGATGCAGTTTTGGTCATTGTGGACAGGTTGACCAAGTCGACACACTTTATTCCTGTTGTGACTACATATACTTCAGAGAGGTTGGCCCAAATCTATATTCAGGAAATAGTTCGGTTGCACGGTGTGCCAATTTCTATCATATCAAATAGAGTTCCTCAGTTTACTTCACATTTCTAGAGAGCAGTACAGAGTGAGTTGGGGACCCGTGTAGAGCTCAGCACAACCTTTCATCCGCAGACCGACGGGCAATCAGAGCGGACAATTCAGATTTTGGAGGATATGCTCAGGGCATGTGTGATTGACTTTGGAGGTCAATGGGATCGTTTCTTGCCTTTGGCTGAGTTTGGTTATAATAACAGTTACCAATCCAACATCGAGATGGCTCCATTTGAGGCTTTATATGGTCGGCGATGTCGTTCGCCCATCGGATGGTTTGAGCCCGGTGAGGCTAAATTATATGGTACTGATTTGATGAAAGATGTCTTGGAAAAGGTAAAGTTGATTCTGGAGCGACTTCATACAGAACAGTCTAGACAGAAGAGTTACGCAGATCAGAAAGCGCGAGATTTATCATTTATGATGGGTGAAAACGTTCTCTTGAAGGTTTCACCGATGAAGGGAATCATGCGATTCGGGAAGAAGGGCAAGTTGAGCCCAAGGTTTATAGGCCCATTTGAGGTGTTGAAACGAGTTGGGGAGGTTGTTTATGAGCTTGCATTTCCTCCCAGCCTATCGGGAGTTCATCCGGTTTTCTATGTATCTATGCTCCGGAAGTATCATGCCGACCTATCACATGTGTTAGACTTCAGCACAGTTCAGCTAGATAAGAGTTTGGGTTATGAAGAGGAGCCAGTTGCCATTGTTGATAAACAGGTTCGTTAGCTGAGGTCCAAGAGGATTTCTGCAGTAAAAGTTCAGTGGAGGGGCCAACCAGTTGAGGAACCGACTTGGGAGGCCGAGTAAAACATGCAGAGCAGATATCCACACTTATTCAGCACTCCAAGTACAATTCTAAACTCGTTCAAGGACGAACGTTTGTTTAAGAGGTGGAGAATGTAATGTCCCAACCGGTCATTTTAACTTTTAGAACCCCGTTCTCTAAAAATAAAACTTCCCATATGTGCTTTTAATGATTCATGACTTGTGGGGATGGTTGGTTCGGGATTTGGAAGTATTTGGGTTAAAATTGGAACACTTGGTTCCTTAAGTTAGCCTTAAAAGGGTCAAGTTTGACTTCGGTCAACATTTTGAGAAAACGACCCCGAAATCGGGATTTGATGGTTCTAATAGCTCCGTATGGTGATTTTGGACTTAGGAGCGTATTCGGAATTTTATTTGGAAGTCCGTAGTTGAATTAGGCTTGAAATGGCTAAAACAAGAATTTAAGTTTGGAAGTTTGACCGGGGAGTTGACTTTTTGATATCAGAGTCAGAATACAGTTCCGAAAATTTTCATAGCTACGTTATATCATTTATGACTTATGTGCAAAATTTGAGGTCAATCGGACTTGATTTGATAGGTTTCGACATCGAATGTAGAAGTTGGAAATTTTAAGTTTCATTAAGTTTAAATTGGAGCATAATTCGTGGTTTTAGCATCATTTTATGTGATTTGAGGTTCCAAATAAGTTCGTATGATGTTTTAGGACTTGTTGGTATATTCGGTTGAGGTTCCGAGGGCCTCGGGTGAGTTTCGGTTGGTTAAACGGATCAAAACTTGGACTTAAAAAGTTGCTGCAATTTTTCCTCTTCTGTTGGATATTCTGGGTTGTGATCGAGCCCAGATATCGAGCCCAGGGTTGACGAGGCTCAGGCTTGAGCCTGTGATCAAAGGTCCAGGCTCGATACCATGATCGAAGGCCCAGACTCGAGCCTGTGATCGAAGCCACGATCGAAGGTCCAGGCTCGATGCCATGATCGATGCCATGATCGGAGGCCCAGGATCAAAGGCCATGATCGAAGCCACGATTGAGGCCCAGGCTCGAGGGCCATGATCGAGGCCCAGTTCCGAAGGCTGCCTGGGCAGATTATAAAAGAGGGCATTCGTCTCATTCGCCATTTTTAATAAATTGGAGCTTGAGTAGAGGCGATTTTGGATAGATTTTCAAGGAAAGATATTGGGGTAAGTGATTCTAACTCGGATTTGGTATATAAACACAAATATATCATTGTTCTCATCATTTAATTAGTGTTTTGAGATTGAAATTTGGGAAATTTTTGAAATCTCATAGAAACGAATTTTCGAGATTTCGGTATCGATTCAGAGCTGGATTTGAGTGAAATTGGCTTGGTTGGACTCGTAATTGAATGGGTTGTCTAATTTCATAACTTTCACCGGATTTTGAGACGTGGGCCCCACAGATTAATTTTTAATTAATTTTGGGATTTTTATTGAAAATGTAGTATTTCCTTATAGAATTGATTCTATAAATTTTAGTGATTGTATCGAATTATTTTTGGTTAGATTCGAGCCAATCGAAGTTGGATAATCGAGGAAAGGGTCTACTAGTGGATTAAATTGGAGCAGGACGAGGTAAGTCTCTTGTCTAATCTTGTGAGGGAGAAATTACCTCATAGGTGATTAAATTAATAATTATTGTTAATTGTGGGGGCTACGTACGCAAGAGATGACGAAAGTCTGTGCATAGCTACTATTAATGCTAAAGTCCAGGTAGTTTGGGACTCAATGCATGAATTACTTGTGTAAATTGTATATATATATATATATATATATATATATATTGTGAATTGTTAGATAAAAATATTAAAGGATGGAAATCTCATATACTTGATTTTCTGTTTAAATTAATTAATTGTTAAGAGAAATTGTTCTTCCTCCCGAATTTATCTTGTAATAAATATACTCTCCTTCCGGAGGTACATAAGAAAATGTTCTCATTTCTTGTGGAGCGGGCCGAACGCCTCGGCAGGATAGATGTATCTATGGATCGTGCCGCACGTCATTTGGCAGTGTACACGAAACTCTGGATCGGGCCGTACGACCTCGGCAAAAATCGTGCTTAATAATAATAATAATTACACGATACTTTGATAGTTTATTGCAACTTGTAAAGCTAATTGATAAATTAAAAATTTATTGGAATTGAAAGAATTTAATTAATATATTGAGAATTGTTGCATTTGAAGGAATTTAATTATTTCTGCTGGTTAAATAAATTATTGTTAATTATGTGAATCATGCTGATTTAGACATTCTAGTTTTATTTTAATTATTATTATTGACCCATAGTGAGTGTCGAAGTCGGTCATCTCGTCTCTACCACTTCGAGATTAGGCTTGATACTTACTGGGTACACGTTGTTTATGTACTCATACTACACTTGCTGTACTTTTTGTGCAGGACCTGAGGCAAGTACTAGTGGGGGACCTATCGTCTTACACCCACGTTATCCAGGGGCATAGTGGTGAGCTGCCTTTCTGAGCCGTTTTACAGCTACTAGTGTATTTTCTTATATTTACATTCTGTCTATTTTATTTCAGACAGTACTTGGGGTTTTTTATAATCTAATAGATGCTCTCATATACTTGTGACACTAGGTCTTGGCACACACATTGTTAGAATTTTGAATTTGTATTATTTACTTAAATTTAAATTAATCAGTATCTTTTCTATTCTCTTTAATATTGCTAGTAAAAGAATAAAATTACTTAGAAAATTTTTCTGAAAATAATTGATATATTTTTAATTTATTAGTTGGCTTGTCTAATTGTAGTGTTGGGCGTCATCACGACCTATAGGTGAAATTGGATCGCGACAATATTTGGCCATGAATCATATTCTCATGTTTCTTGGTACCTTTTTAAAAGAAAATTTCGGAGACATCCTTCTAAGTTTCTTTTGATAACACTAATCCCTCTTGTTATGATATTAGTCACATACTAGAAAGATGAATATTTTTGTCTTGTTTCACAAAAAGCCCTTTATGACATTAATTGCGAAAATAAATTTTGTGACAAACCTTTCCTAACTTTCTCTCCATTTCATTCTCAATCTTTTTATGATGTCGTATATTCCTGCAAGTTATATATTATTACTAGATAGACAAATTAAAATTTTCATTTTTACTCTAAATTTCGAACCTCATCAACATCATGTTGCTTTATGGTGTTTCACAGTAAAAGGTTTGACAAGACTTCAGCATCCTCGTTTATGTTATTAAGATTCACTTGTCTACAGGAGCTTACACCTACTTCCAGAGCTCCCATTAATAAAGACACTTTTAAGGCTAATATTTAAAACATGATCGTAAATTAAAATTTTGTGCAACTTTAGCCCTTTTTAGTTTTTATAATTCTCTCCATTCATATTTCACATTTTACCCCTCTTTCCACCTATATGTGATCTAGATGAAGATGACGGCACTAAAAGGTTAAGAGATTTAGTGAAGTAATAATAAGAAAATTTTCATTCCGTAGAGAGAATACACGGATATTATATATATATTTTTTTACATATTTAACGAAATAAATTGAGATGTATAATATTACGATCATAAAAAGGAAGATGAACCCTTCGATTTGGTGCTTCCTCACATGGTGTGAATTTTTAAATCTTTTTTAATATTTATGTTGACCAAAAATAGCTATGATTATGAGTGTTGCTCATTGCATATTAAGTATTGCAATGCTAATTAGCATATTCCTTTGTCATTGAGCAATATGCTCATGCATGACTGCACGTGTCAAATGTAGATAGAAAAAAATTAAAATAAACTATTTTTAAAATATGGAAAAATTTCTTGGGAGTGATTAAAAAGGAAAATATATCATGATAAATTGGGACATATAGAGTAATAATTTAAATCGAAACTAGTGAAAGGTAATTATATCATTCCACCTCTAATATATTATATCTCTTGTAACAAACGGCTAATTATCAATTCCTTGCACACTTCCGATTATGTCTCTTCCATTTCATATATCCATCGTCTTCTTAATCTCTCTGATTCTCCGATTAATCCTGACCGTCCATTCAGATAATACTCTACATGTACATCCGGGTTCTTCATCGTTTAAGATTGTTCTTTTTGCTGACTTGCATTTTGGAGAAGACACGTGGACGGATTGGGGCCCACGTCAAGATGTGAACTCCATTAAAGTTATGTCTACTGTGCTCGATCAAGAACACCCAGGTAATATTTATCCGCAATGTGTTTTAAGTTTTGTGTTTAATACAGTTATACAGTTACTCCCTCAGTTTAGTTTTACGTGAAAACGTTTTTTTGATTGAGCACGAATTTTAAGAAAGAATGACGGTTATGTTACCGTTACATTTCTTTAGCTGTAAAATCACGTCATTCAAGGTTAAACAAAAATATTGAAATGTGTAATTTTTTCAGAACAATCTAAAAAGAAAAATTGTTATACAAAACGGAACGGAGAGAGTATATTTGTGTGCTCGCGCGCGAGAGAGAGTGTGTGTGAGTGAGAGAGAGACTCAAGTTTTGGATTTTAATTGAAAATTATGTGAAATAATTAGCCGTAGAAACAAGAATATAGATTAAGGTCGCATATAATAGACTCTTGTTGTCCGGCCCTTTCTCGGACTCCGCGCATAGCGATAACTAAGTACACCGGACTGCTCTTTTTTTTTTTAAAAGCTTAAATTTGGAGTTAAAATGTTCTTCATTAATCAGTATGTTCTCTGAACTCTTGTCTAATTCAAGAATTTTGTGGCAGACTTTGTAGTTTATCTTGGCGATATCGTTACAGCCAACAATATACCAATAAAAAATGCAAGTTTATATTGGGATCAAGCTATCTCTCCAACCAGAGATAGAGGAATTCCATGGGCTAGCGTGTTTGGAAACCATGACGATATGTACTTTGAGTGGCCAATGGAGTGGTTTTCATCCACTGGAATTCCTCCTCTTCATTGTCGAGTGAATGTTTCCTGCCCTTGTGAATCTGAAGGTACGACAATGAACTTACGTTGCATAAAAAGACATTTATAGTTAATACTTCATTTGTTAAGATTTCAGTTGATTGCTATTTTGTAAATAGAATGATATATGTTACTTTTCTCCTATGTTTTCTCTGACTTGGCAAAGTAGATAGAGATGCAAGAGGATAAATCTCCGTTTTTGCTTGAAACTTGATTATTGGCTTATTGCATCTCCATACTTTTTTATGAAATGACCTTTTTATCGCTCGAAGAGTCAGTTCACAATGTTATGTTTCTCTTCTAGAGGCAGGTTTCAGACAAAGAGAACTTTTGGATTAGACTAAAATGTCGGATACTAGTTGAGAGGGATTAGACTAAAATGTCGGATTAGTAGGCGAATGTTTGAGCTTCAGGGGTACAAAGTGTTTGGAACTGATATTGAATGAACAGGAGATGAACACATTTTCCTACTCAAAATTTGGTCCTAAAGATCTGTGGCCAAGTGTTTCCGACTATTTCTTAATCTGTCGTCGTAGATTCCAGTGTTATTCATATGTTATTGTGCATAACCTAGAATCTTGACATGCACATTTTCTCGTCCCCCTTAAGAATTGACCAAGTGGACTTGATTGAAAGAAATGCTAATTCTGCTTGCTGGTAAGATTTGATTTTGAAAGAAATTGCTCAATCCAAGAAAGTTTCTGTGTCAGGTGATTGCAGCTTCAAGGGCACAACGCGTTCCGAGCTGATGATGAATGAACTGGAGATGAACAAATTATCTTACTTGAAATTCGGTCCTAAAGATTTGTGGCCAAGTGTTTCCAACTATGTCCTTAAACTTTCATCTGCAAATAACCCTGAATCAGTCATAGCATACATGTACTTTTTAGATTCTGGTGGTGGTTCATACCCTGAGGTTATATCAAATGCCCAAGCAGAATGGTTCAATCGCACATCTCAAGAGATCAATCCTAACTCAAGGTAATCAAATTTCGAGTGTTAACCTCTACATTTTGTGTTTAAATTTTCCACTTCCACAAGTGTACACCATGCACATTGAACCGAATCAGAGTTCAGTAATGATCCAATCCATTTCATTGACGCCAAAAAAAAAAAAGTTAAGTATTGTATAATTTCGACGCTCTTTTGGATGTTATTTATAGAAGTAGAAGCAAAGGCAGCAGACAGCATGCGGGGGGAGCATCAATTTCCTCTTTTTGTTTTTACTTTCAATGCTATAAATTAAAAGAATGTCTTATATGATACTTTCCTCATTTTGTGTGAAATTAAACATATAAGGATATTGAACAGGGTGCCTGAGATAATATTTTGGCATATACCAAGCCAAGCTTATAAGGAGGTTGCTCCAAAGTTTGATGCACACGGGAATTGTATTGGCTCGCTGTTTATGGAGGAAGTCGTTGCTCAAGGAGCTGAAATGGGGATGATGGAGCTTCTTGAAGGAAGGTCTTCTGTGAAGGTAAAGAACTGCAGACCTCAGTTTTCCATCTTCTACGTTTTAATTCTTTGCACCCGAACTTTGTAGGGGTAAGGTCTGCGTTACACAGTACCCTCCTCAGACCTCACTGGGTTTTTTGTTGTTGTTGTTGCACCCGAACTCTGTCTCTTCTTTCCCAGGTGAAAGACTTTGGGCATCTACACATACTTGCTGACTCAACAGTGCTGAGTAATCCTGAATAATCAAGACGGGGCTTATAACTTGGATAAATTAGATGCGTAGAGTCGGGATTAAGATTTAGTCAAATTAGTATGGTTACTTTTGATCCAATGTCTTTTAAGAATTCGTCATATCAGAGATTATAAATCAGTAGAAAAAGAAAAAAATTCTAGCATTTTTTTAATTTTTATTTTTTATAATATTGGACTGAAATGAATTTGAATGGAGCGACACACACAGAGAGGATTCATATAGACGATCTGAACTTGTTTGGGGTTGAGGCGTAGTTGTTGTTGTAGAGTAAAATTCAAAAGCTCTCGGCTTGCTGAATAGTGCATGGAAAAGATTCTTTACAAAAATTGCAGTTTCTTAAAAGCCCAGATGAGTGCATTCCATTGTTAACACTAATTACTCCGGTGAGTCTTGTAAAAAAGATATCAATAAAGGAACAAAAAGGATTTTGTTTACACTAATATTCATCTGTGTGGGCATTTTCATTATGTTGTATCAAAGCTACATATTTTACTTATTCATTGCCTCTGTTTAAGATGAATTTTTTGGCAAGAAAGTTGTTTACAGCAAAGTACTCCCAGAGTTATTGCTGTCAAGAAATAACAAGAATAATGTTGCAGTAGTTCTGTTTCTGTCACTAAAAATTAGAAGTCTTAGTGATTTTCCGGATGGTGGCAGGCTGTGTTTGTAGGTCATAACCATGGATTGGACTGGTGTTGCCCATACAAGAAGCTGTGGTTGTGCTACGCTCGCCACTCGGGTTATGGAGGGTATGGAAACTGGCCAAGAGGAGCTAGGATTTTGGAGATAACACAGCAACCATTTTCTTTAAAGTCATGGATTCGAATGGAAGATGGTCATGTGCACAGTGAAGTCTTCTTGAGTTCTTGATATTTGTAAGACTGCGTACCATAGACCCTTGTGGTCCGGCCTTTCCCCGGACCCCGCGCATAGCGGGAGCTTAGTGCACGGGGCTGACCCTTTTTACCCGCTTAAACAACTTCATATTGGAATTTAAACTACAAGATCACATATCAAATACTAGGTTATTTACAAGAAAAGAAAGCTGTGAGGAGCTGCATTCATGTCATATGTTGCTATTAGTTAGAGCAACATGACACTGTAATGTACCTTACAGGTATGATATGAAATGAAGTGAATTCCATTATTTGTATTTAACTTTGTCAGCAAGTTTGATGAGTTATTTTTGTATGAATAGAGTTGATTCCATTATCTGCTTTTTACATTGCCCTAATCAAGTTTGATAAGGGCACGCTTACATGTAGTAGCGAAGCCCGAAATTTTTACAAAGTGATTCAACCAAATAATAAAGGCAGCCCGGTGCTCAAGGCATTCTGTGTTCACGCAGGATTCGGGGAAGTGCTGCACCCCAAGAGGTGTGACGTAGACAACCTAACATAATACAAACATTAGTGGTTGTTTCCACAGCTCAAACCTGTGACTTATATGTCACACGAAAACAACTTTACCGTTGCTCCAATACTCCCTTTCAATTCAAACAAACAATAGAGAATGTTATAGTTGGGGTTTGTACCGTAACTTAAAGTAACTTTTGAACCCCATTAACTACTATTATGAGATTCAACGGTTTATATATAACAAAAGAAATTATTTTTACTATATATGTACAGTAGTATGATTTTTCGGCAAAGGAGACAATTGAACCCCCTCCAATTCACCTAGCTTCACCCCTTGGCTGTGTGCCCTCCCGAACGTGAAGCACGCCATAGAGTAGGGGAAGTTGAACCATCAACTATACTCGATGGTATAGTCGAGGTGCATGTATGGTGATCCGAAAAAGATTGTTATACAAAAAAAAAAACAGAAATTATGAATTAGAATATGCTGTTGTTAGGGCAGAGTGGGTGAGTCAAATATAAAAAGGCACAAAATATTTACTGGTTCTGACAGAGTTAGAGAGGGACCTATAATAAGTACAAGCACAAGTTAGTAATGATGGCTGCTTTTACTTAATTATTTTGCTTTTTTATAACTTTCTGCGCTCAAATTCATGCTTAGATATCCTTTAATCATTACATTTTCCCAATTTGTATAAGGCTCCAATATGATCCCATTGGTCGCCTTTATCCATTAATAATAATAATAATAATAATAATAATAATAATAATTCTGTATTTACATATATTAGAAATATGAGTGAAATATTGAAAGAAATTTTGTTTCAACTTTTTTTTCAAATGAAATTCATGTTTAAACGTGATAATTTCCGGATGTTCCTTTTCAATTTCAAGTTCAAAGTCTCTTCTTTGATCGTCAACAAATATTGTTCAAACGCCTACTTAGTGTTGCAAAATTAGGTCATTGTCGAAAACTAACCTTTTAATTTTTTTTTAAAAAAGCATCATTCTTGAAATTTTTTGTCGAATAAGGGTGATCGTCGAAAAAGCATGAAAAATTTCTCCTACTATTAAACTCTATCAGCGCATGAAAATTTTCCTCTATTAAATATTATTGAAAATTGAATAGTCAAGTTACGTGCAAACTGATTCGAGTGCTATTATTATCAAAATATTATGTGAAAAATATTTAAGGCCATGAAATTATGAATTAGCATATAGAAGGAATATGTGTCAGAATATAATGATCCTATAGTGACACTAAATTCTGATAATGGAAATTCTTGTGTTACAAAAGGAAGCATTAAAAATTGTCCAATTAAAAGGGGTTCTGCAATTATGTGTGATTTTTTTCCCTATGAGAAAACATGCATCAAGAAATTATTTGCTTCAATTCAAGTTACAATAAATGAAGCAGAATTTGCAATCATAAAACTTGGAAAACGACTTAGACCCCGTTTGTCCATGATTTTTTATTTTTATTTTATTTTTTTAATTAAAAATATATTTGTCCATGAAATTTTGCAAGTTTTTGGAAATTTTTCGAAAATGAGTTTTTCAGAAATTACTTTTTCAAAATTTTGAGAAAAACTTTTTTCCCCGCTCACAAAACTACAACATATTTTCAGTGAAATACATGTTCAAACATAATTTCAAATTTCAAATATCATTTTTCAACTTAACTCCAAATACTACTTTTTTTTCCTTCAAAAATTACTATTTTTATATCCAAACGCCTGCATAATGCTTTGGTTTGTCATTTTCGTGCATCATCTATAGCTCACTAAAAAATAGTCTCTTTTTTTTTCTCTTTTTCAAATTGGAACCTTCTATGATACTTTTCTTTTTAAGTTGTTGGTATCTCACACTTTATTGACGTAAATTATCAAAATTTCAGACCGTGACGATTATTTTTTACATTTCAGTACCCAAATTTGAAGCTTTGGATTTCAAAAAGATGTCCCTCTACCAATAAGTTTTTAATAGTAAAAATATATTTATGCGTCTGCAAAGAATGATTAGAATTAACTTTCATTTTTTTAAATTATCTTTCATTTTCTATTATTTTAAAGTAAAGGTAATAATTATCTCTGATTACCAAAATAGGGTCCATTGAACAGCTCAAAAGACAAAGGCTATTTTATGCTCCCTCTTTCTACAAGGGGCCTAAAAAAAGAAAAAGAAAAAAACAAGTTGCTTAAGTATACAAATTATTTGGACAACTTTATGAGTCAAAAAGCTAGACAGATATTAACATGGATAATATAAGATTTTAAATTATATGCACTGATTATATAAAACTCAGTAGACTTTGATGAATTGTCAGAGCCGATGTTCTTTTTAGTAGGGCAGAATTAAGTATTAATATTGAATAAGTAGATATAAATGTTAAGTTCTACTACGATAAACTTAACGACGTCAGTTATAGTGATCTTGCTACTTTGAAAAAATATAGTACTAAAGGTGCTCCATTGGGATATTGTAGTTCATCGCTATTATTTAACATGTTTATAACATGTTGATTATTATTTTTATCAAGTTGCCTTAATGCTTGTAATAATAGAAATTTACTTGTAATTACCTTAAACACTTTCTTTATTTCTGTATTTTTGTTTAACACATTCAAAAATGACAAACAAATGTCCCATTACATGCAAATAGCTTTTCAAGAAAACATATGTAAAGGGTTAAACAAGTAACTTCAGTGCAAAAAGAGACATTTGAAATAGTTAAGCAGTTAAGATAAAAAGAGGACCCCTTGATATGATATTAAAGAAACTTCCCACAAGTCACCATTTAGGTACTTGCAAAAGTATACATAATTGAAAAATAAATTCTTTTTTTTTCTTTAAGCTTTTTTCATTCTTCATTTTTATTCTCCATCAGCACATGGTATGCTTCTCAAAGCATAATTAGTAAAGGACAGTTACTTCTTGGATATATATATATAAAGAAAATATGAAGCCACATGGAACAATAGAAACATCAACAGTATAATTCAAGAATCACTTCCCAAGATTTCTTGGATTTTTCCAAATCTTGCATGTCACCTTTCTTTCACCTATTCTAGGTATGTGTCCTAAATTTTGTATTAAATCATATGGAAAACTTCATCATAATTACCTTGTTTTAATGGAAAATGATGAATTTTTTAATTTGGTACACCTTAAATTCCAAGAATTCAGGTTCCTTAGAATCATGAATGGTTCCACTTTATCTGCCACCACAAGAATGTCTTATTACTAATTAAGCAAGAGAAGTGAAATTTTGAAGGTGAGTCTTGACGTAACTGGTAAAGTTGCCTCCATGTGACTCAGAGGTCTACAACCTCTTGCAGAAATGCAAGGTAAGACTATGTACAATAGACCCTTGTGACCGACCTCTCTGACGCGGGCGTAGCGGGAGCTTAGTGCAACAAGCTGCTTTTTTTTCTTAGTTATGGCTTTTATGGAAACTGAACAATATTGCTGATGTGAGAAGTTGAGCATGGCTTTGTTCATTCTTCTTGTTTTTTTTTTATCTTTTTCCAATGTAAATTCTTGGAACTTTTTGTTTTTATTGAAAGAAATAGAACTGCCAACTCAAAGAGATTATCTATACTCTTATCAACAATAAGGTAACTGTTTAAAGAAGATGGTGACATGTTGTTTTGATGATTCAGTTTGCTGCAGTCTAATGAATTTCTAAAATGGGAAAGAGAAGAAGCTGGTTTACATTTGTGAAAAGACTACTTTTCATTCCTGAGGCAAAACCAAAAGCTGAAAAGGTTTGATTTTTTCCAATTTCTTGATTTTCCTTTTTCTTGTTGAGAACTGGTTTATATGATTTATAACATGAATGTGGAATTTTTGTTATTTTATTTTCAGAAACTAAGGAGATGGAAATGGTTTTTGGGAAGGTTAAAATACAAGCAGTGTCCTCCAGCAATTGAAGCACCTCAGAAAACACTAATAACTGAGGCAACAGAACAGCAGAGGAAACATGCTTTGGTTGTTGCTCTAGCAACAGCAGCTGCAGCTGAGGCTGCTGTAGCTGCTGCCAATGCTGCAGCTGAAGTTGTCCGCCTTACTAATGCTCCGTATGAGCTCGAAAGGAAACGGAAAAATGCTGCCATTAGAATCCAAAGCGCTTATCGCGCACACCTTGTGAGCATTCTCCCTGGTTTCCCCTTAGTTTTCCATAATCAATAGTCAGTTCATTATAAAAGAATTATCTCGCATTTGGCCCAAGAAAAAGAAATAGTTTTGCACGTCAAAGGAGGCCTGTTGAAGATATAATTAAGTAAATAATGTGTGTTCTCAACAACTTAAACTTTTAGATGAGATGATCACACAATTCAGCAGAAACAATTTCATCGCGAACTGGTTTGCTTGTTATGGAAATATGATGTGTATCTGATTGCGTCATGTTGAATTTTAGTGAGTAATTAATTATGAAAAGGATTATAAGGAAAGAAAATGCAGATATTGCTTTGGTTTCTAAAAATCTTAATATACACTCCATTTACTGATGAATATGATAAGAATTGAAGTTCAATATTTTATGAATGTTTAGATAAGAATTCAAAGATAACTTCTTCATGTCAATCTCTGATGATCAATGGAAAAAATTAAAAGCAGTACAGCTGTCGAATGATGCACCAAATTTGAGCTTGTGTGTATAGCTGTAATTCTTGTTATTTTCCTTTGCATTATTAGAACAGTTTCCTCTTCTTTGCTGAAATGGACTTATATCCAAATTGTGGTTCTGTGGAATTTGTTGTAGGCAAGGAAAGCATTAAGTGCAATGAAAGGACTGGTGAAGCTTCAAGCAGTGATCCGAGGTGAACTTGTGAGACGAAGACTCGTTGCCAAGTTGAAGTGCATGCTTCCCTTTCAAATGTCAAAGCCGCGAGTTTATCATATCAGAGTTCCTACTATTGAAGAATACTATGAGAGTATCGAAAGGAAACTTGATAGTAGCCCGAAGGGAAGTGTGAAATCTAATGAATTAAAAGTAAGAGGATTAATATCATACAACATTTATTGTTGTTTGAGCCTCCAATTGAACTTAAATTTGTAATTGTTTTACTCTAATGATTAAGTATCTCTAACATGGCTTTGCTTATTGGCAGCTAAAATGCAACAGCCAAAGGACTTGGGATTTCAGTTTGGCCTCAAAGGAGGACATTGAAGCCTTGTGTTTAAGAAGACAAGAAGCCATTTCCAAAAGAGAGCGTATGATGAAATACTCGTTTTCACATCGGGTACTTCACTAGCATTTAGATTCTTTTCAGTTTCCTTTTTATGATATTTACTAAATACATGATGTTTTATGGTTGAATAATTTAAAATGTTTTTTAGGAGCGGAGAAATGATCACGTTCTGCACGAACCATTATTCAATAAGGAAAATCGTAGGAGCAGCAGGTTCGATCAATGGGCAGAACTTGAAGCACATAGAAAAGCAGAAGTATTTGAGCAACTGAGGTCATTTGCAGACTCAAGTACTATTCCTCTAGGTGACATGAACCAGATGGCACAACTCAAAATGAGAGAAGCGCGTAAACAAGATTTCATAGAGGACTTAAATTCTCCGTCATCGCTACCAAGGAGATCATTTTCTCATGTGAAACAGAAATCAATTGGTGATGATAGCTCTTTACCAGGTTCTCCTATGTTTCCTACTTACATGGCTGCTACAGAATCTGCAAAAGCAAAGACAAGATCAATGAGCACACCGAAGCAACGGCTAATGTTGCATGAAACATATTTAGGTCAAAATTCTCCTCACATGCTCAAGCATTCTTCTTGGACTTCATTTAATGGTGAAGTGAACAGCAGTACCACAAAGAGTGAAATCTCTCAGCAGACAGCTATAAATGTAAAAGGGTTTTGTCGAGGTTGAGAAGCTTATTTCCAGCAGGGCAAGACAGAAACTTCAAAGTGTTTGTTAGTTATAGAACTCGAAAACAAATAATCAAGAGAAGCTATAATTTGGATTTGTAGCTGCTTGAGTAATTTATCCAAATTAATTGAGGAAAAGAAGCATTTTTCTTTTTTGTTTCTGGTTTCATACTTTTACACACTTCACATATATATATGTAAATAGTTCAAAAATCTCTACTTTCTGGTTTGTTTTTGCCAAATTTTGTGTGCTTCAGAGAGTTTGAGTTTGTTTAAGGCAGTGATGTTTGGTGTTGTTTGATGGCTTTTCTTGTAAGTGTTTCATTATTGTAATAACTGCTTTCTTTATGAGCATGATAGTTTCAGTACATAGTGCCAATGTACTACTTTCTCTACATACAAAGGAAAGTCCTTATTCCTATTAATGCTCTCCTCTTGCTTTTAACTAGTTAAAACTGATCTGGTACTTTGGTTGCATGTTTGCTGAAAATAGTCCAAAATGCTTCTCAATTTCAGGGTCTTTCTGATCTTCATCAAACAGAGCGAAAACATAGGTCTCTATTGGACCGGAAGGCCTTTTGGGACTCCCTCCCTTCACGTGACTAATCAAGTTGTTGTTATAAGTCCTGGCATTGTCAATGGATGTTAATTGTCCTGCTCCAGCTGAAGGCCAACCGCTCTCTGATACAACAATCTCCAAAGACGAGCCACTAGCCTTTTCAAGGGCTGAGTATGTGGCATCTAAGATGGCATCAAAAAGGTTTCGGTATCCTCTTCCGTTATCATTTACAACAACTTCAGAGGATGTAAAAAGTGCATACTCAAGCTTAATATCTGCATTGTTTGCTATTGCAAAGTAAGGGTAAAGGTTGACAAGCAAAGGGGCACGATTGGTCACTAGGAAGTTGATGATAGGCTCTATAAACTGTCGAACATCATCTTTGAATCTCCCATTTGATGGAGGAGAAGTGTCTGTAGTAAGTCCAGTTTCAATAGCTGTGGAGACTTTGATCTGGTTTCCAAGACCAGCACCAGATATGGCAGTTTGAATGTTTCGCATGGCGTTGAGAAGGACAGGTACATACTTAGAGTTTTCATTTAAGGGACTAACTTCATTTCCAACTGCTATATACCTGAACTTGACATTACCATAGTTCCTAACATTGTTTTGGACCCAAGTATCTGCATTGGCTTGGCTAGCAGCAACATTCTCAAGGTCTGGATTCGGGACACCTAGCATGAGCTCAATGTTGGAGCCTCTAAGCGCTTCGAGAGTTGGCTGGTGAGGATCGTATATTCTCATCCTACGAATGTTGTTTCGGTTGCATAGCGACACAACATCTGCTGGAGATGGTAATCCATTCCCTTGCCTTCCATAACAAACTCCTGCTTGAGCACCTGCATCACATTAAACATGGCATTTCTGCCTATAAGCTCATGTTAAGTTGCCTTTAATTGCTTATTACAATCCATTAGCACCCTCAAGCTATGTTACTCGGATCATTCATCGTCCTCATTACACTTGTGTTAGTCTATATTGCGCGGACTCTCAAAATACTGCCGCACCTGTGTCGGATTCTTCAAAAATACACTGATTTTGAAGAATCCGACACGCACCCTGCGACATTTTCGGAGAGTCCGAGCAACATAGATGTTAGTCGGGGAGGACGTGAATACGGGTACTCCGTTCAAACCCGAGTCTAGTACCTCCATGCATCCAATACTCATGCTTGAGTCCATGTAACATAGTAGCTATTTCATATGGTCACTCAACTTTATCCACTATAATAAGGTCACAAAACTAGTTTTTTTTTACGCATTAAAGTAACTGAGAAAAGTCAAAATACTGACGTTAGATTATAATACATCACTCGGCTCATATGTGCGTGCAAAGTTCAATAACCATACATAAAATTATCCCTATAACATAGCCCTCAAGGGCAATTGGAAAAACAGTAGTGATTATACTATAAGCAGAAAATTGTAGTTTTCTATGCTAATATTGTGTCTAAGAAGAGAGGGATACCTGTAAAATCCAGGGTAGCTAATGTAAGTACACTAAGGAGAAGCAGTGTGACAATTAAATGTGCCATTTGTAAGGAAAACAAGAATTGAGCTATGCCTATAACAAAACTAGTAAAAGCTTATCATTTTATAGAAAACTTCTACAGTCAAGTCAAATCAGTCCATGGAAAAAAAGAAAAACAAACAAATTGAATCATAAGCTCTAGAACCTACACCTAAGAGATAAATTCTTGGACTTATTTCACTAGGTTTGAAAAGTATGCAACCCCTTCAATTCCTTGATGAGAATAACTTATGACTATTAATTTGAATTTTCTTAGCAGCCCTTACCATAAATATCTGCACTAATTGTTGGAGTAAATAGGTAGAAGTTTCACATATGGTTAAAAAAAACAATTATTTCCACTAAACACGTGTGTACATAGAATTGGTTTGGACTCCACATATGGCACCAATCATTGATTTTACCTAAAAAACATGCAAAGTAGTTCAAGCATCTCAAGGACTCAAAATGTACCTAAGTGTGGTTTGGCCGTCAATAAAGTGAGTGAATATGCGAAAATTCCAGTAAAACAAAAAAAATAGGTGATTTTTCGCATCTGTCTAAATCTTGATAGTGTTTGTTCTACTGGACACTAGCACGTATTCAATGGATCGAGGTGCACACAAGTTAGCCTAAAGTTAATAAAAAAAAAGGAAAATCAAGGATTCAAGATATATAATCAAAGTTGATATGCTGCTTGGTTTTAGTTCATAGCTCTAGTAATTAAAACAATGTCTTTCAATCCTAACTCAAGATTGTTATTTATAATTTGTGTCTTAATCTCTTCAATGATAGTAGATCAATTTTTAAACTTCTTTTTTCGTGAAAACCATATAATTCTCTCAGCAGATATGTCAATTTGAAAGTAACATAATAGGATCAAGACGTTTTCTCAATAACTTATAAACTTCTAGAAAAACTTGTTCGCATTTACTAAAAGATCAAAAGTTTTAAGTATATGTCATGCACGTGTCATTATTGTTCATCAACATTGATCACTCAATTTGATTAGTAAATATTTATTCAGTAAATAATATTAAATCAGGGATAAAAATCCAACATTGTGGATCTTCTATAAAATGTTAAAATTAACACTCACCTAAAATATTTACATAATTCCAAAAATGAAGGTGCTAAATGACCAATGCCCCTATATATTCTCCTCTGTCTGTTTGGTTTACAAGCTAGTTATGGCGGAGATTACAATGCAGTGATTATTTATGTGATGAACAACAATTATGAGATTTTTTATGCAATGGTTAATAAAGTATGAATTGTTATAAAATGATCAATAAATAGTGAATATTTTGTACCCCCCAAAAAAAAGAATTTTTATGTGAGGATTATTTATATTAAGGGGATTTTTGGCCTTTAATTGATTTTCGCATAATTTAATGAGGGTATCATTTACTACGGCCAACCAAATGTTATATAAAATTATACAGGAATTATTTTTTCTTATCCTTCTGAGCAAACGCGGTATTAATGTTATGCAAGATTTTATATTGAGATTTTTTTTTTCAATTCTTGCAAGTAGAAATGACAACAAGTAGCCATTCTAAAGGGCTGTTATTTAAGAATTAGTCAGTGCCTCCTGAATTTTAGTATTTCAATTCAAATTTAATGGACAAAAATGTCTTAAGTTGTCCTGAAATTAAGATTTTTAGTTTTAAAATTTTAGGATAAAATAAGTATTGGCTAATTTCCAAATAGCATACCTGAAAATGACTATTTGTGCACTTGCCCCTTCTTATAACCTAGCAGCTTCTTGTTTTTCCACAATAAAATCAAACATGAACTAGTGGCTTAATTAGGTTCTTTCCCCAGGATATGTACTTTTGCTGGTTAATTCAAGTAGTGTGCAGATTTATAGGAATTCAAAAACTAAGCAAATCACATAGATATAATGCGACTTAAGGATAAAGAATAACCGGAAAAATAGAAATAAAAGTTGCAAATCGCAAATAAAAAATTTTAGTTGCAAATTGTTATGTGACTTGGAAAATTGGCAAATGTGATTAATGAATCGCAATATGCAAATGCCACTTATAAAGCGCAATTTATAAATGTGACTTATTTTGGATATTTAATTATTCTAATAATAAAAAATTAAATTTAGTTGAATATTGAGTATTAAAGGGCAGTTCGATCCACTAGGCTTTTACTATATGCGGGGACCGAGAAGAACCAAATATTTTTGAAGGATACTGTTTCCGGGGCTCGTGTCTCCTGTCCATATGACTGCAAAATATAACTCCACCATACCCCTTTCTCTTTGCACTTTATTTAAAGCTCAGTATTCAAAGTCAACAAGAGTTACCTTTAATATTACTCTCTTCGTTTTAATTTATGTGAATCTGTTTGACTGGACACAAAGTTTAAGAAAAATTAAAAGACTTTTAAAATTTGTGATCCTAAATAAATTAAAAAGGTACAGAATATTTGTATGTTTATAAAAACTTTTAAGCTAAATTATTTCTAAATTTAAATAGTAGTAATTCTTTTTTGAATTACTAACATTTAGCACCTTTCCCGTTTGACTTTCTCAAATCCATAACTCACTCAACTTTGAATATTCCAATATTTCTCAAAAAAGAAAAAAGAGCAAAGCAAATCAGGCATGTCATCAGCAATTTCTCAGCTATCATGTTTCTCCTCTGTCAATCGCAGATTACTCTTCCGCACTCATCTCCACCCTTGTTCTACTCTTCCACGAAAGGTGTTTTTTTTTTTTTTAATTTTTTATTTATTTTTTATTATGGCGTCAAATGCATATATTTTCTTTAATTTCTCCATTTTCTTTGAAAGCCCCTCAATTTTGCTCACGCCATTATCTTGTTTTCTGGGAAATACTTCCCTTTTATTCTCTTTTGGGTAATTGAGAAATTAGCATTCTCTGTTGAGTGTTTGCTTTATTGTTGTTTGTTTGAATACAAAATGAATGACTTTGAAGAATTTTTGATGTGGGGGTCTTCTAATTTTGTTAAAAAATTGATCTTCTTGGGTAAAATTTGTTCTTTTCTAAACAAAAACAAAAAAGAGGAAGAATTTGAAGAATTTTTATGTGGGGTTCTGTTAATTTGGTAAAAAATTATATCTTTTTGGGATAAAATTGTTATTTTCATAAAAAAGAGGAAGAATTTGAATATTTTTTTTTTTAAAAAAAAGATAGCAGAATTTGAAGAATTTTTTATGTGGGGGTCTGTTATTTTGGTTAAAAGTTTGATCTTTTTGGTTAAAACTAAAACTTGTTAGTTCTATGGTTTGCAATGAGAGATGAATTGATCATGAAGGCTGAGAATGTTTTTTCAATGTGTTTTAGTTCCACAGATTAACAATAATTCTTTGCAACTACATTTTGATATTGATTTCCCAATCATAAGTTTTGATCAACAAAAGTACTAATTTTTCCTGTTATTACTGTATAATTATTAGGCAGGATATGAGCATGTACTTGTCCTACTTACACTTGATTAGTCCGACTTGACATCTGTCATTTGACTTCCAAAGCAATAATGATTTTAGTTTTTCTATTGCTCCTTGAATTTTAATTTCTATTTTGCTTACTAAAGTATGGGTTTGTGGAGTGAGCGACACTCTATCTGGTATTATATTCACTTAGACATCTTCAATTATCATGGAATTCAGGTAGCGGTTGTGAGTTATGATGGTCGTGGCACGGATTTATCCAACTTAGAAAACAGGACAACTTTAAGTTATACTGGAGATGCATCACAATCACACAACGGAAGCTCATCAAAATCAAATTCAAAGTCAGAAGAACTTGTTCCAGGAAAAGAAATGAATGGGTCATTGCAAGATAACTCCGTCAGTCTATCAAAAAAGACGGCCAAAATTCATGACTTCTGTTTTGGTATTCCTTTTGGTGAGTATTGCCTAGAATAGGTAGGAGAAACTAGTGCTTTTTTAGTGCCTGATATCACCTGTCCTTCTCTTCTCAGTTAAGGCATTCTCATTTGTTGCATGTTTCATGATAATGCTTGAAATGGTGTAAACTAGAAACACTATCCGCTACCTCGTCTACCAATTACCGTTTTTAGGTTGATCCCTTGTCCAAACATGAATTCTACTATCCTAGAGATTTCAATGATTCTATAAAAGACGTGTCTATGCTAGCGTTTGGCCATAGATTCCCAAATTTGTTTTGAAAAATCTGATTTGGGTGAAGTTTGGTTTGAAGATGAAAATGTGTTTGGACATCAATTTTCAAAACATATTTCACTTTTAAAAAAAAAACATGAAACATGACTTATACCCACAAGTTCTAAAAACTATCACAAATACCCAACAATACTTTCATCAATAACATTCATTGTCATTATCACAAACCATAGCCCTGAACATAAATAAATTTGGTACAAAATTATCATTTTTATAATGAACTACATAATACACTATCAGATGACCGAGTAAACGAAGTAGCATTGTTACAAAATAATAAATGGTGGGCTCTTTTATAAAATACAAAATTTGAGGCAATTTTTAAAAAATGTAATAGTAATATTTTGGGCCAAAGCCAGACCAACTCTTAAGCTTGTTTTGGGAATTTGCCAAAATATGGATAGCATTTATGAACAAAGTATTTGCCAAAAACAATTTGGCAAAAATTCGGCAAAATCTATGGCCAAACAGGTCCTATGTCGCTTTGATTGTTTTGTTTTCATTTTTTATTCCCCTCCCTTTTTTACTCTCTGTGGTTACAAATTAAAGAAAAAAAGGAGGATTATGTTGCCAACCATTCTTGCAACATAATTTTCCCTCCAACTATTACATTAGGAGTCCAAGTCGAGAGGTATGGAAGTTCTTTTGAGGGGGAACTACCTAAAAGTGCAATCATTTTGTTGTTTTTCTTTTGCTTCTGCAGCATTTCGGATAACTACTTGGATAGAGGGAAGGTGCAACACTTCTGTATAGCTCCTCCTTTTGCTATGTACACTTCTTATATTCTACGGAATATCCTCCTTCTGGTGCAATATAATCTCCTTGTCAAAAAAGTGGGAGTGCTGCTTATGACCTTTCACAGAGTCCAGACATGAATTAACCCTCAGGTCTTTTTCTTAAACCTAAAAGATTCTGTTGAAAGCACAAACTCTTAAGAATATTTAGTCCAAAAGGGAGGAAACATTTTGTCAATGTAGACTAGGTTCAGTTATTTTCTTGCGAAATTCTTTTTCTTCGTTGGAAACATAATCATATATCCCTAGCATATTTCCTTTAACCTCAAACTCCAGTTCTATTGACCTATCTTGGTGGAATCAAATGTGTCACTGGATCCAGAAAATTTGCTTCATTATTTAGGAGTTTGTGCGTCCTACAAAATTTTGGTGATGCAGTAGATATAAGTAAGGCAAAAAGTAGAACCATTCCCTTATTGTTTATATTTTTGTTCTGTGCATCAAGGTATAAGTTCCTTGTCTTTGAGCTATATAAAGTTTGCAACTTTACTCAGGAACCAATGATTCTCAGAATCCTACACGTATCATTAGATTCAGGAGAATTTTTAATTATTCTGGTGTCTATGTAAGATAATTTTATCTCGAGCGACATCTCTTGTTACTAGCTCTGAATCTTTACATGTTTCTTTAACCGAGATATCCACGAGGGCCAAGAGAAAAATTAGTTCTTGATCAAGTGGAACTGTTTATTTATCATAAAGATGTCAAATAACAATAACTAAAGAGATCAAAATGACAGCAAACATTTATCTAAGATTT
Organism: Nicotiana otophora; assembly: GCA_000715115.1. NCBI lineage: Eukaryota > Viridiplantae > Streptophyta > Magnoliopsida > Solanales > Solanaceae > Nicotiana > Nicotiana otophora. Next base: position 29,353 of record AWOL01S0045626.1, read on the forward strand.
GTTATCACACTGATGTTTTTATTTCTTGCAGCTACTTAATTATTATGAATATTAATTACTTAATGATCCTCATCACAGGTGGTCTAGTTTTTACCGGGGGCATCGTTGGTTTTATTTTCTCAAGAAATCCTTCGACTTTAAGTAATGGTGTTCTTTTTGGAGGCACTTTACTGGCCTGCAGCACCATTAGCTTGAGGGTCTGGAGACAAGGAAAATCTAGCTTGCCATTCATACTGGGTCAAGCAGGTATTTGCTGGTTTCCTGCAAGTTAATTGCTATTATATGCAGTTGGACTACCTTTAGTTCGCCGATGAAAAGCGAACAATTTTTTTGAGTATGATCTCTTTTGTATCTGATCTTATTGTTAACATTTTGTGTCAGCTATCCTTTTTCTCATTTTTTTCTTTGAGCAGTAACTCGTTCTAATCTTTGAATATTAATATTTTGTAAATATGAGAAGTCTGGAACAGGAAAAACAAATTTTATGGATATATTATTCATTGATAGATATGCTTATGAATGAAACAATGGATATGTTTTAAGACACTTTGGTGTGCTTTAGTAAAATTTCATTTTGTAATTGTTTGAAATAAACCAGACATCTATCAATGAATAATATATGTTTCTAGCTCTCAATTTCACAACTTCCTACTCTCAGCTACCTCATAGTGTAAATATATTAAGTCCATGGAAACATCTCTTATGCTGAAACCAGTGTTTTAAAAGGCGTGGGCGTAAGACGAGGCGTTTTATATATGCCTCAGCGAGGCGTAAGCCCCGGGCTGTAAGCCTCATGGTTATTTAATTTTTAATATTTAATAAAACAATATAATTACAGTAAATATTTTTAAATAGGTAAAATTGCATAAAAATTTTAAAAAACTATAAATAAGTAAACAAAAAATATATATATATATATATATATATATATAGATGTGCTCAATTTCCACTAATAACTAGTCAAAATAAGCCTTATATGCTACTTACTAACACAAGTAACTTGAGTTGAAAAGAATAAAGTTTTCGACATGAGGAACAAAATGGATGACTAATTAACCTGCAATTTGAATTTTGAACTTGCTGCTATAGAGGAAAATGGAGTTCTCTTTGGATTTGCAAAAAAAAAAAAAAATAATTAATTAATTGTTCGTTGCTTTTTGGATATAGTAACTGACAAGCAGACAAGATAAAGAATTAGGAAGACCATAAATTAGGGCTTCTAGCAATAAAAAAAGGTCTTGACTTTTAAATTTGATATTTCAGTTCTTTTTAAAACTTTTGATTAATTACAAGCTGACTTTTGAGAATTTGGGTATTATACTAAGGACTTATTCAACAAATTTTACTTTAATTTGAAAAAGTCTCTTGGGCTTACGCCTCACTGCATAAACTCGCCTTAACCCCCAGGCGTACGTCTCTTGAGACTTTCGCCCCGCACCATCGCCTCGAGGCATTTTCGGTGCACCTCGCTCCAGGGCTCGCCCTAAAAATGCGTTTTAAAATACTGGCTGAAACAATCCTTGCTTTGGAAAGGGAAAGAGGTGAATGTTTTCCCATCTGCCATTTGAGGATCTATATTTTTGGCAGCTCTTCTCCTAGATCAAGCCAAACATTCTCGAGATTCATCTCCCACTCTTTGCTTGCCAGATTTGTTGAAGCTAATGAAAAATAGTTAGTTTATTTGTTCATTTTATTTATTTTTGGTGGTAGAGCTGATACTGGGTGAGTGAAAGAGCTTTGTTGTGAGAAATGAAATATTATTAACCTAAAGGATACTGAATATTGATTTCCTACCCTCCAAGCTGGCTTTATCCATTGTTGTAATTGGAAGATTTGATTTAGAATTGAAACCCTAATAATGAGAAGAGAGAGAGAAACGAAAGGAGCAAAATATCTGAGAAAGAGAAAATGAATTTCTTCTTTTGTTATTGTGTCCAGAATGTTCTATATGTGTTGTATATACAAAAATGAATGACTAAACTGAAAATGGGCCGGGTATACAGAGAGGCCCAAACAAAGTATAAAACTATGAAGCCCAATAGTTAATCCTTTTAGCTGCTGTCAAGTGGCCCAGTATTGTCAACATCCATTCGGATAGTCACCTCGGTCCAGCTCCATTTTCACTAGCGTCTTCTAGTGTCTTTGACGACACTTCACAGGACAATGCATGCAAACTTCTCCATAGTTTTTATGATTTTCAGTGAGTCATGTATGTGCTTTACGTGGCTCACTTAAAATGGCCATGATATGATGCTTCGATTTGTTCTACTGCATAGTTCTTTCAGGTGCAACGCATTTTAGCTGTATTTAGATTTCATTTTATGCCTTGAACAAGTGCCTTATTTACGGCAATATCTTAATACACTCCCTTTTTTATTTTCCATTTTTACCTATCAAAAGAAAATTTGGGCTTGCATTCGCTATTGGATATCATTTGAATAAGTTAAGCATCTTCTTGTTAGAGTTGAAATTTTGCACTCCCTCTTTTCTGTTGTCTGAAAGGGTAAGATAAATTACTGAGTTTGTTTTTTCTTTCCAATTATTCATTTCTTCCCTGCTATTGTCCCTGCAGTACTTGCTGCAGTCTTCCTTTGGAAAAACATGCAGACTTTCTCCCTGGTAGTTCCTCGTATTTCCAAAGTCCTTTATTAGCTTATTTCGTGGCTTGCATTTTCGAATTGATGATGGTAATCTTTTTGCAGACGAGAAAAGTGTTTCCCACTGGTTTTTATGCTGCCATCAGGTATTGCAGTGACTTTTTTCTCGCTTCTCTTATTGAAAATTCATTGCGAGGTGTATCATTATATGATTTCTGCTATCTGAAATGTGAAATGACAGTGCTGCAATGTTTTGCTTCTACTCTTACGTGGTATTGTCTGGGGGAAATCCACCACCCAAGAAGTTGAAGGTGTCTACTGCTGGGGCATCTTAACGAGAATCTAGAAAGGTCAGTTTTAATCTTAGAAATACTCAGGATCTTGAATCAATGTGCAGTTGGTTTGCCAGAGAGAAGCCCATTAATTTGCACAAGTTACTTCTTGATGTTGAAAAGGATGAGGGAAGTTTGATTGTATTGGTCACTATGTATGTTTGCGTTATACTTAGTATTCTAGGAGATTGTAATTTAGCAACTTGCTGGTGGAATTGAGCATTCAATTATCATGTAAATTACGTATGGGATCAGTGTAAGTACTAAAGTATGCTCAATGCTGTTGTGCAGTTGTTCTTGTTCTCAATTCTGTTTACAGTTATTTCTCGTAGGATTATTATCTTTGTAACTTCTAAACTTCTGCTGCTGGAGAAAGACCAACTATTACCCTGAGTGTATGCAAGTGTTATTATCGATAGAAAATTAGCACTTGCATGCTTTCAAGCTAACAATGTCTCGGGTTCCTACTCACTTTTTGAGCTGACACCATGTAGAAAGTTAATAGAAGCATTTATATTTCAAGCTACGGGCAGGTTAGCTAACTTCGAAGCATCTTTTATTCCTCTCTTTCCATAAGACCCATAAAATGCTGGCAGGGTCATCGGTCGAAATTCTTTCTGATCCTTATTGAGATTACTTCTTGACCACTTTTACAGTTCTGAGTATCACCCGTTGTGTTCCAAAAATGTTCAGGAAGAGCTTCTATTATAGTGTAGAAAATGCTTTTCTGCTTCTTCACAGTGTTCATCCCAGAGATAGCATCTGCTACGTGCTTGATGCCTCTATTCTGTAAATTTCTCTATGTCAGGCATGCATTTTGGGAGGCCAACCAAGTGAAGCAAGCAACTTTAGCTGGGGCGTTTGTTTTTCAAATCCTTTTCCAGGGCCACTGAGTGTCTGTAGTGTAATACGAGTATCATAGTTGGAGTTGACTCAGAGAATTTGCCATTCTTTTGACCTTTCCAGATTATGGTGTCTGATTTTTCAGGGAATTTCTTTGTTTCCTCTAAGCTTTTCCAATGATACGGTCATGTTGTTGATCTCCCAGTCAATGCAAGCTCTCGTGAAGCTAATTTTCCAACCTGTCGTATTATGACATTGAGCATCAAGTGAGTGTATTTGATGCAAAGGAGAAAGTTGTCTGCCATCTCCTAACTTGAAATGTATCTTAAGGAGAATTCAGCCCATAAGTTTCTTCTGGACTCCAATTCCGTGGGTGTAGCTAATTGTGTTTGAACACCAGGGAATCCAATTTTTTCTGTATAATATTCCTCCAAAGCGTGTGTTCTTCCGTGCTCTATCTCCAAAGCCACTTGCAACATCAACTTCTGTCGTATAGTCCCAAATTTCTGACCACGAGGCGACCACCTTTTTGCTTAATATGACAGTGCTTGATCTGTTTAGATGGAATGATCTTCTTTCTTTGTTACCTTCCCGCCGGAAACTTCTCCTCAATTTATCCAGTCTTTTTTCAACTGATGTAGGTATTGGAAAGAGTGACATATAAGATTTGGTAGTGAATCCGAAAAACTGTTGATAGGTACTAACCTCCCCCCTTAAGATAGATATTGTATTTTTCCATCGGACAGCTTCCTTTCCACTTATTCAATAACTCTATTCCACACTTCAGTTGATTTATGGCTACACCCAAAGGCATACCCAAGTGTGTTTTGGAGAGAGATCCTTAAATTTCGGACCAATATGTTTGCCAGTTCTTCCAAGTCCTGCAAACATCCTTTGTAATCATAGCATATAAATGCTTTTTGCCATATTAATGTAGAAGAAGTATTGCCTTCAGGTGTTCCAATTATGAACAATCAACATCACATAGGACCGAGGGTCTATTGGAAACAACCTTTCTATCTCCACAAGGTAGGGGTAAGGTCTGCCTACACACTATCCTCCCCAGACCCCACTATGTGAGATTATACTGGGTATGTTGTTGTTGTTGCAGCATCACATAGGATAAGAGTGTCATCAGCTTATAGAATGTGAGGTTTGGATTCTGCTTTGATTTCCTTCCCTACCTGCGATCCTTTGATCCGACACTTCTTTACTGTTGTTTTGAAGATCAAGCCTAGTCCTTCCATGGCCGGAAAGAGTGAATTGATCCCTTTGCCTCAATCCCTCTGGGAAGAGAAAAGACCTTCAGGTTTTTTTATTAATTTACATACAGAATTTAACTGAAGAAACACAGAGATGGCTCCAATTTATCCATTTTTTCTCCAAGTATTTGCGTCAGCAGATGGATTAAGTAATTCCACTTGTTATGGTCAAACATTTTCTCAATGTTTAGCCTGCATAAATGTCCAGAATTTGCCTTGTCTCTTCGTCGTATGAACACGCTCAGTAGCTATTAGAAGAATGTAAGTAATCTGCCTCCCCTTCCTCAACAATGAGTTTATAAATAGAACCAGGTTAGACAATTTCAGAGTGTGATATTTGAATCTTTTTATGCTAAACTTGCTTTTATCATTGTCCTGATGCAATGGAGGAAAGACATTGAACTGTAAGGATCTCTCAAGTCTCAGCTATATCTGACCTTTCTGACATTTAAAAAAGAGAGGGAGAGGAAATGAATGCTTTGCCTCCCAAGTTAGATCTTTCCTCATCACTGTTAATTTGGTTTACTAGTTTACTTTTGCATTTGATTCTTTGCGGACCTGCTGCTGCCTAACAAACTGATGCTATCACTAGATGAAATGATGATTTAAATTTGTGATGCAGATATGTAAAGAAGGTTCTATTTGGACAAGTGCAATATCAGTTGCACTATCCAATTGTCAAGTTATGATAATCGTCAATGGAAGATGGTATTCATTCTTCTGCATTATTTCACATAGAAAACAAGATACTAGCACATGCTTAGACGTTTATTATTGATAAGTATATGCTGAAGTGTGTGACCATCTCATCTAAAAGCTTAAGCTGTTAGAAAGAGCACACTTATATTTACTTAATTATGTCTTCAACACGCCCCCTCACGTGCGAGCTTGATTCTTGTTGATGAGCCTAGCACGTGAAAATACTTTTTGATATTGGGCGGCGGTCAGACTCGAATCCAGGATCTCTGCCTGTTCTGATACCATGTTAAAGTGTGTGACTCATCTAAAAGCTTAAGTTGTTAGAGAGCACAGACTTTTGTTTGCTTAATTACGTCTTCAATAGTATATTTCATTAATGAGAAAGAGAGCCATATGCAGGTGGTATACAACAGAGGAAAACCTTATACAACTTGCTTGGTGTTTTACCACAAACTTCTGCCTATGCATTATAGTTTCAAAAAGACGCGATAGTGGAGAGAGAGAAGGAAAATAACTAGATAATGTCTTCGTGTCTAGTATACTCAGATTAAAAATAAACAAGCATATAGATTATATATTCACCCCTTGTAGTGCAGTACCAAAGTTGGTTTTCAAGTCTTGCAGCAAGTTTGCCACCAATTTCTGTTATAATTGACATTGATTTTGATTTTGGGGTTGTGGTGGTTGTTGGTTTG
>AWOL01S0045626.1:38406-62100 GCA_000715115.1 Nicotiana otophora
GGGGGAGGGGGGGTTAACTTCTTCACTAGCTCTAGTTTTTGATCTAATGCTTCAAATTTTTCTTTTCCCAGATAGCAGAAGAAGAATTAAATACTAAATACAGAATAAAATATGCTGCTGGTTTAATCTCAACTTATAGTCTTGATCTTTGACAGAATTTACTGTTTACATTGATGTTTTCCTCTTTTATCATATTATTGAGGATTTGAATCCAGAATCAGGAGGAGAGTTATGACCAGAGTCTTTTAGCTTGGCGTGTTCGTTTTTTGCTCTACAGAAATAGTTTGGTCAGTGAAACATGTTAGGGATGAGATATTTGCATCTTTTGCACTCACAGACTGTGAAAATTGACTTTTGATGTTTATCTTGGAGATGAATGGTAGAAGTTGGATCCTTTTCAAGACAAGACTTGGTAGAAAGTTGGTGTGGGATGGCCCCACGGCTTTGGTCTAGTAGCAAAAGCGCAATGCATTATGTATGGATTAGGCGCACGTCATGAGTTCAAATCCTGTCGCAGTTAAGAATTTGGTATTTAAGTGAAGAAAAGTAAAGAAGCCGGCCCATTATCCGACGACTTTCAAACCATGCGTCAGCTGGCCCTGGGTATTTCTCAGGCAGCCCGGTGCACTAAGCTCCCGCTATGCGCGGGGTCCGAGGAAGAACTGGACCACAAGGGTCTATCATATGTAGCCTTACCCTACATTTCTGCAAGGAACTATTTCCACGGCTCGAACCCGTGACCTTCTAGTCACATGATAGCAACTTTACCGATTACCTCAAGGCTCCCTTCACCTCGTGGATTTCTCGATTATCAAAAAAAGGATGGTGTAGGATGACCCTAATGGCAACCTACTTCCTTCATTTTGTTGGGATGGGATTATTGTCAAAATTCCATCCAGGTGCACTTGCATCCATGTGGTGGTGTGTTAATCTTTGATGTAAGTCCCAGAAAATAGGTAACTTGATATTGTGACACTTGTCCATTCAGAAATAGTAAGTCTTTCTAAAAAAGTAGTAGTCTTTAACTAACTCAATTGCTTGCCCTACAAAGCACTAACTAACTGCAACCAACTCTTTTCCTCCTCACCTTTTAAAATGTCCCATTTCTCTTGTCTAAAATCTTTCTTCTTTCAGAGTTGTGTTTTTTATGGTGGATTTTGAGTTGCAATTAGAATCTTGTTCTTTGAAAATTTTGGAGATTCCTGTGGTAGCACTTTTAGGGGTTCTTGTCATGTTTCCCACCACTGGCTTTTCCTTTTCACATTGGTTGCTAATTGCTTCTGTCATTTCCATTTCTTTTTCAACTGTTTATTTGCTTATTGCAGTGACAAGTTTCATGCTACTTTGACATTGGATATTCTAATGGAATAGAATGTTTGGTCATTTCTTGGGTTTTCTTAAAGGACATTGGTCTATTTTTGAATATTTGTTGGGATTAAATTAGTGATTTTGGTTGCTCCGGGACTTTGGACTAGTGGTAAGAGTGTTGTGCGTGATGTGTGGATTAGGCACATGTCACGACTATTGGTAAGAGGGCGGTGCATGATGTGCGGTTTAGACGCACGTCACGAGTTCGAGTCTTGCCGTAGACAAAAAATAGTATTTAAGTGGACTATGGTAGATGGACGAACCCATTATCCACTGAGTTTTTAATAATGCGTCATTGGTCCTCAGGGACTCCTTGGTATCGAAAAATAATTTGATCATATAATGGTAAACAGCAAATCCGACTGCAGTTTAACGGGATGTAGTCCAGTTCTCTTCTAGTTTCTTTTCTTTTTTCAAGAAAATTTTCAATTTTAATAAAAAATCAGTGAGTGAGTCTAAGCCATGACATTTGTTTACTGGTTTTCTTGACACCATGTGAAAATTCTGACTCTACCACTATACAACCCTAGAACATATTATAATCATTTGATTTTACGTACTTGTGTGTAGTTGACTAATAACGCTAATCAACGATTTTTTGATCTATATATAGTTTGATCAGAAATTGAAAAAAAGTCGAGAGAGGCTTTAGTACATAGGCGAGCGTAGCTTACATTTATTAAGTTCAACTAAATTCAGTATTTTTGATACATACCATAATAAATATGTGAAAATTCACCTAATGGAACCGGCTTCCCTCGAACCATCCTCAAGAAGAATAAGAAAGGATAAGAGAGCGGGATTTTCTCTCCAACATGTATAAAGAAGCATAGTGTCACTCCAACAAAAATAGATGCATGCATCAAGGCATTCCGCAAACGAGCGAAGGTTATCGTTATGCGATACATTAATTTTTTCTTATTCACTTGTGATGGTAACGGAGAGGTTTTATTTAAAACCGATGCATTAATTATTTAAAGGATCCTAGTACTAAATACTAGATAAGTAAACCTATATCTGGCATACATCGTTCTCTTTACCTACTTTTAAAGACACAAAATGTTTGTAGAAGAATGCCCAAATTCTGTGATATCATTTTCAAGAAGTGAAGCATGAAGTAGAAGTAGGCACAAAACATGAGCTGTAACTTTCAAACTTTTTTTCAAGTGATTGGGTCTCACCTATCTTAGCCATAAAACAAGAATGGGTTGCACATGCTATCTACTTTGAACTTGTAGATTTGGAAAGTGACCTATCATCAAACAAAATCTCTAAAAAATTCTATTCCAAATTTCTTTCTCATTGGTGAAATTTCAAAGATTTCTTGGAGAATGTCCCACACCCTGACATGATTCACGTGCTATCTTAACCATGTCAGGTTTAACCGACAGATAACCTATTATCGAATTACGAATCTTATGACAAGTGAGGCTTGTTCAGTTGGTAAAGCACATTTATCCACGACCGTTAGGTCCTGAGTTTGAGTCACGCTGGAGGGAAGTGTGGAAACACTATAAATCCTCATAATTTGGGAGGAATAAAAAAAAAATACGAATCTTATCATTGCTTATCTAAAATTTCAACACATATAATATATGAACCTAAATTTTAGTAGTGAGTTAAGTGCTAACAAATTTTAAAGATCGAACCTCACTAAATTTAAATTCTAATTCCGCCTCCGAAGGTGTCTCTAGGCTTTGAATTATGCTACACAATAATTAATGCAAGAGAGATTACTATTGACACCGAAAGTCTTCAAAACAAAGGAAGACTTAAATTTCCTCCCAAGCGTGCCCTTAAAAGCCATTTTCTTAGGATTTGTGGAGTTCGAACTTTGCTTCTGTCCCTAGCTACCATCCTAAGCTAGTTAGTTTTCCACATCTTTTGAGTTTTTTTTTTCCTGTTTGGTATTTGATATTTGTATTGAAGTCCCAACTAATTCGGATTCACGCAGCATAAGGTCCATTAAAAGGGTAATCGCTCCCCACTAAGATTTTGTTTTCCATTTTTAAGATTCAAACTCGAGATCTCGGGTGAAAGAATCAAATCCATCCCACAACAACCTTTGTGGCGAGTTGCTTTCAAGCTTGTGGTATTAATAATTAATTTATGTATTTACTTCCTAAAGTAAATATCCTAGAACATCTCACTTTCAATTCAATATTTCAATATTGAACATGATTCATAAATAGCAAAAGGAAAAGAATTTAAATCTCATTTTAACTTTTTTATGCTAAATTTATTTTGCTTTTGAACTGTCTTATCTAATTATATTTAACAAAATTAGGCTAAATGTAGAAAGGGGGGAGAACCAATTCATTTACAACGTAACGTGAAGATAAAAACATGTTATCGTTAAAAAAAATGAATTTAGTATTTGATCTTTGTTTTTTTTATCCTGCACAGGTGTGTCTGATAATTTGAATGTCATTTTCATCACTCATTTAGTATCGCATCCTCCTTTGTGTCACGACCCAAAATCCATTAAGGTCGTGATAGCATCGGACACCACTGTCAGGCAAGCCAACCATAATTCGAATAACTTAATTATCCATTTTAGTATTTTTGAAATAAAAATTTCTTCAATGAAATAGTAAAGATAAAACTCATAGAGTAAATGATAAATAATTTTAGCAACTTTCTAAACAATTCACAACCATTCCCAGAACCCGATGTCACAAGTGCATGAGCATTTACTAGGAAATTAAAAATAAAATACAGCATCTGTCCAGAATACAAATTAGACAGGAAAATATAATAACTCTGAAGGAGACTCTGTTAGCTGCATATCGTAATATAGAATGCAGCTCACCTATCTCCCCGCAATTATTAACCACACCTCTGCGCCCACAAGGCCGCTATACATATATGTACCTCCACAATAAAATGTGCAGCAAGTGCAGTATGAGTACGAAAATAACGTGTACCCAGTAAGTATCAAGCCTAATCTCGAAGTGGTAGAGAGGAGATGGCCGGCTTTGACACTCACTATAGGTCAATAATATTAATTAATCATGAAATAGAAATATTTATATCAACGTGATTCACAGAGTTAACGGTAATTTTATTGACCAGTAGAAATAATTAAATTCCTTCAAATGCAACAATTCTCAATATATTAATTAAATTCCTTCAATTCAAATAAATTTTCAAATTTATCAATTAGTCTCATTTACAGTAATAACAATAGTTCTTAACAAGCAGGAATAATAATTCAATAAATTCTAATGATTTTCAATTTATCAATTAGCTCACAAGCTGCAATAAACTATTAAGGTATCCTGTGATTATTATTATTATTAAGCACGATTTCTGTCGAGGACGTACGGCCCGATCCAGAGTGTCGTGTACACTGCCGAGGGATGTGCGGCACGATCCATAGATGCATCTATCCTGCCGAGGCGTTCGGCCCGCTCCACAAGAAAGGAGGACATTTTCTTATGTACCTCCGGAAGGAAAGTATATTTGTTATGAGATAAATCCGGGAGGAAGAATAATTTCTTTTAACAATTAATTAATTTAAACAGAAAATTAAGCATATGAGATTTCTATCCTTTAATATCTTTATCTAACTATTTACAATATATTCATACATATCAATTAATATTAATTCAACAAAGAATACAATGTACACAAGTAATCCATGCTTTGAGTCCTAAACTACCCGGACTTTAGCAATAATAGTAGCTACGCACGGACTCTCGTTACCTTGTGCGTACGTAGCCCCCGCAATTATCAACAATTATTCAATTTAATCCCTATGGGGTAATTTTTCCCTCACAAGATTAGACAAGAGACTTACCTTGTCTCAAAGCCCACTTCCGATCACGATGTCGTGTCAAAACTTTAATTCGATGCCGAAAAATCCGAAACTATCCAAAAGTTATATAAAATAATTAATACATGTTCAATAATTCGAAATAAGGTTATTAATTCAATTACCCAACCCAAAATGGTAATATTCTTAAAATTCACCCCCGGCCCACATGCCCGGATTTCAGAAATTTTTGGAGGGAATCGTTACCTATAATCTCAAGAACTCAAATATATCATTTCTATTTAATTTCATAACCATTTTCGTGGTGAAAAATCAAAAATATCAATTTCTAGATTTTTCTTCAAAACTCTAAATTTTTACAAATTTTCATGTCTAAATCCATGTATAGACCTTGTATTTAACTCACAACTAGTAGGAATCACTTACCTCATAGTTGATGGTGGAAAGAGTGCTCAAAAATCGTCCCCAAAATCGGCTCCCATGAAGAAATAGAGTAGAAATGAGTCCAACCCCCGTCTTTAACAGAACACTACCCAGAACCGTTCTTCTTCGCGTTCACGATAAATGCCACGCATTCGCGAAGGCCAAATGTTCCTGCCCCAGTATTTCCCCTTTGCGTTCGCGTAGGCCAATTAGCCTTAGGCCCGTCTCCTTCTTTCTTCTACGCGTTCGTGATTGACCCTTCGCGCTCGCGTAGTTTTCTCAGTCAATCCCTCTGCGTTCGCGAACTACACCTCTCGTTCGCGAAGGCCACAAACCCAGCGGCCTCAAAACTCCTCTTCGCGTTCGCGACCCACTGATCGCGTTCGCGAAGCACAAGATAGCAGCCACCATTTTCCTTCTTCGCGGACGCGAGACTCCCTTCGCGTTTGCGAAGAACAAAACCAGAACCAGCAAACCAGCCACAACTTTTCATCCAAATTCGATCTGAAACCACCCCAAAACACATTCGAGGCCCCCGGGACCCCGTCTAATTATACCAACCTATCCCAAAACACAACACGAACTCGCTCGAGACCTCAAATCGCATCAAACAATATCAAAACCATGAATTGCGCATCGATTCAAGCCTAATAAACTATTAAACTTCTAACTCCCACATCCGATGCCGAAACCTATCAAATCAAGTCCGATTGACCTCAAATTTTGCACACAATTCATAATTGATATTTTGGACCTACTCCAACTTCTGAAATCGGAATCCGACCCCGATATCAAAAAGTCAACTCTCCCGTCAAACTTCCAAATTTAAATTCTTGTTTTAGCCATTTCAAACCTAATTTCACTACGGACTTTCAAATAAAATTTCGATCACGCTCCTAAGTCCAAAATCACCATACGGAGCTGTTGGAATCATCAAAATTTTATTCCGGGGCCGTTTGCATATAATTCGACATCCGATCACTATTTGAACTTAAATATTTTAATTGTTTCATCAAAATTCCATATCTCGGGTTAGGGACCTCGGAATTTAATTCCGGGCATACGCCTAAGTCCCAAATCACGATACGGACCTACTAAGATTGTCAAAATACTGATCCTGAGTCTGTTTGCTCAAAATATTGACCAAAGTAAAACTTGGCCTTTTAAGGCTAACTTAAGGAACCAAGTGTTCCGATTTCAACCCGAACACTTCCAAATTCCGAACCAACCATCCCCGCAAGTCATAAATCAATAAAAATACATTCGGAGAGTTTTATTTTAGAGAACGATGTTCTAAAAGTTAAAATAACCGGTTGAGTCATTACACTTTAAATTTTAAACTAGCTAGGATTTTTATTATATGTGATAATGTGAAGTGGATTGTTAACACAAAGGTAAATATTGTCGTTGTGTGTAATTAGGAGGTCACATGTTCAAGTTGCAAGAAATCGTCCATTTCAAAAATACAAAGTAAAAATGTGTATAATAGACTTAATATAGTCTGAACCTTCCCAGACCTCACATACAGTAAAATCTTAGTCTATCGGACTGACTTTATGAGTTTTTGTTGTATATTATCAAATCTTTTGTTTAATGGTAATTCTTCATGGATAAGCTAATTACTATAACATGTACTAACATTAAGCATTTTTAGTGGACATATCGTGGCAAATTACATTATTTCTTAACATTGTTGATTAACACAATGAAATTAAGGAAAATGCAAGTGCATATAAAATACAAGAAATCCGTTTCTGAGGATAATCACCCCCCATGAAAAAATTGGCAATGAAAATACAATTTACTAAATCATAGTAGTTGAGAATTTCAATCTTCTAAATTTTTTTATTTTTTTTTTAATTTATGGTGGAGGGCATATCTCTATATTATATTATATTATATTATAATCCAAGAACATTACATGAACCTGAATGACAATGACCTCCAAAATTAGACTAAATCCAATAATAATGATATCACATTATATTAATCAGACACCACTTCTCATATATAGGAATATAAGTAGCCAAGCTAATCATTTGTAACGTTTACTCATATCACTGATCGCTCTTTTAGTTTATTTATTTATTTATTTTTAGAGTCACACCTTTGTTACGCAAGAGTCGTTCTTTCGATTCAGTAGAGCGAGAATCCTCTTTTTAGGAGTATATCAGGGTTATTCTTCTAAAAAATAATAAAGGCATTGTTATATCAATAGCCGGCTAGATTCAATGGTTACTTATATATATTTATATATATATCATTTTTAGTTTACGAGATTAAGTGATCGATTATTTGGATTAATTCTTCAATAATAAAAGTAGGGCAATAATTGACTCTTTACACTTACCCCATCTCAACTTTCAATGAAAGTCTCGTCATAAATGATCAGAAACCATTGGCTTCTCCCTTGCTCATTAGGTTTGTGAATTTTACACTATAATTAGGGGATTCAAAATAAATACTAGCCTAAAGTAATTTTGTATTTCAGTGTACACTAGAAGATTTTGTTTTTCAACCACAAAAAAAAAGTAAAAAATAAGACAGTAGGTTTTGCCTGATTTGCGAAGTATAATACTCCTAGGAAAGAGATTCAATTTTCGGATCATGTTGTTACGCTCACACATTCTGCGAATTTTATAAATTTAAATCTTAAATCTGCCTCTGGTACACCCTAATGATCATGCTATTTTATGTCACTATCAATAACGATACAACGCATGTGCACACAATATTCTGCAAGTAAATGCATTATTTTATGAACTCTAACGAATTTCAAATGCGAATAATTGAGAATTAATGATCAAAGGAACACCAAAATAAATGCCAACAAAAATCAGTGCTTTTTGTTCAAATGCTAAATCCTAAAGAAAACAACGACTAGTTTTATTGGGGAGAATAGACTAGTGAGATTCTTTGGTTTTGGTCCAAAAATGTTAATTTTTTAAGACTTGATAATAATGATGAAATGAAACTATATACTAACATTTTCAGAAGTTCAAAGTGTTAGGATATACTATTAACCGTGCAGTTTAGACATAGTATTGTGTTTTATTCTTTATGGAACAATTATTTATTTGACTTATTCAATTCAATAAAGTACTATTTTAAATAGATCATTTGTTACATGTGTGTCCTTTAGTTATGTAGTAGACAATTTAGTGTATGGAGTCTTAGCTCATGCACAGAAGATTAAATTGTCGGTTCTCATAATTAATAAACTATGTTCACAATCGAAGATATTATTGGGCAAAATATCTTGATGATTGTAGCGCAAAATTAAAGTATAATTTGTCTTGATTATGGGAGTGGTTTTAATCCGACTTCTATACTTAGTGTATATTGAACGGACCAAGTAGAGAAAAGATATTTTTGTACTGAATATATATATAACATTTTCTCTAATTTATTAAATGAGTTTATACTCCTAATCTTGATATAATTATTATGATCAATGTGATTTGTTTATTGTTTTGAAAGGTACAACGCTATTCAGAGTTAGTGTATGCCTAATAGATTGGACAATAACGAATAGTATTTGTGAAATAATAATTAGTTGATAGAATCCATGACTCGGTTTTGAGTTTGATGATACCCTTTTATGTAAGCTTATAAGTTTTCATGTAAAAACCCGGCCGATGGATTTGGTATCAGTCACATGAAATAGTTTAAGCGAAATTATAAAGGATTTAATTAGTTGATTAAATTAAATTATCACTGATTTAATTTAATTAACTGATATTTGTGATCTTAACATGGAGAGTTAAAATAAGTGTTAGTGAATTTTTGAAATTCATATTGAGGAGTTCAATTGCAGTTTTTAGTGGAATAAACTGCAATTAATTATAGTAAGAATTAATTCATGCAAATTTTCGAATTAATGCTATAATTGGTAGCCTCTTATTGTTTATGTGGTCCCTACTATACCTAGTAAAAATCTGGACTGACTTGGGTAAAAAGTGACTAGGAGAAAAGTCATCCTTGAGAGTTATAGTAGGATTCAACTTGCACAAGCAGAATCCTACAGCCCTCTTTTGGCTGAAAAATGAGTCTACATAAGGAAGACGTTTTTCACCCAATAACTTACTTTTAAGAGTTGTATTGTTCTTGCCCACCCAAAAGCATTTTCGTCCAAGGTCTTACTAGAACCATAGTAGAAGACTGCAGCCCTGGATTCTTGCACTGAGGAGGACTTGTGCATCATTTTGAAGAGGTTAGCGGTTCTAATCTCGTAATTATACCATTGTCCAGTTTACATGTTTGTGATGCCTAGTTTGTATGCTTGCTTCCGCTGCGCATGTTCTAACAATTGGTATCAGACGCCGTCTTACATCTAACTAGATAATGTAATACAACATGAATAGAGTAATATTAAAACGTATTGTTAAATAATACATGTTTGGTATGATTATTCTATGAAAACAGTAGATTAACATACATAATACAATGCAGTTTTGTATGGTTATTCTATGTCAAAAACGTGACTTTTTTAATTAGTATTTCAATTATGAAATTATGGATTAATTTACTTATGCATAAACAATGGTGTTATATTAATGACAATCTATTTTTGTTGCATTTTGGTCTAAACAATGTTGTTTTAATAAAAACGTGACTGTTTTGAATACTATTAGTTCTGAAATTATGGATTAGTATACGTAAGTATGAACAATGGTGTTTTGAACGAATGAAAATAGTGTTGTTTTTCCCATGTTTGTTTGAAAATAGTTTTTATATATATAAAAACGACTCTGTAATAATAATATTATTTTGAGTTCTGAAATCATGGATTAATATACATAAGTATATTATGTGATATGAACGCGTCAAAATAATCAAAACCCTAAAAACGACAAAAATAGAATTTGCAAATAGGTCATAAATTTGGAATTCTGAAATTCTGTCAAACTCCGATTGACCTCAAATTTGGTAGGTTCATCGGAAACGACCCAATGAGCAATACTCATCGGCTTTGCTCATGACATACGTCACTTTTTGGGCATTCAGGGTCGTTTAGATAGGGTTTTGGCCATTTTTCTATTTTTGGAATTTGTTTTTAATATAATTGTTTTTAAGAAAACAGTGATGGTAGGGTTCAATTTCCATTATTTCCAGTCATGTTTTACAGTAATATAATGAATTTATATGTTGACATAGGTCTTCTTCCACATTGGATAAGTTCATCATAGATCATTACTATAGTTTTGCCTCTAGTTATTTGATTACTTGTATTAACGCTCCAACTGAGTTACATGTTGATTCAATGAAACTAGAGTTTACTAAAAGCGATATTTAACTATCTTAAATTAACAGTTTACTCTCCATCTGAGTTGGTCATGTTTTAATTTATGGGGTAAATATTTTACATAACTCATATATTTTGCATGAATAGTTAAGTTTCCCTAACGAATCTAACTGTTCAATGAGCATGGTTATATGTGTAATGTGCTGTTTTAAATTTAATGTTCTACTTACATAACTAATGATCTATTTAATGTGAATATCTCTCAGATTAACCATGTCTTCATTCAACTCACTTACCTCAATCTTGAACCAAAACAAATTAGAAGGACCGAATTTTGTTTACTGAAAAAGGAACCTTGATATTGTCCTAACTGCTGAAGGTTACAAATTAGTAATCACTGAGGAGTTCCCAGAAAAACCTGATGAAGATGCTACTGATGATCAAGATAAGGCCTATGACAAATGGGTCAAGGCTGATGAGATGGCGCGATGTTCCATTCTTGCCTCTATTTGAATCGATCTCAATGGATCTCTCGTTACTGCCCAGAGGAGAAGAATAGGTAGGGATGACAGGATTAATGGCGAATGTTTTGCAACATCGGCATCAGTCTATGGGGTCTGCTTATGAGATGCTCGAAAGTCTCAAAGAGATGTTCGGTGAGCAAAATCGTGCGGCTAAGCAGACATCTATGAAAGCCTTTTTGAACACCAAGATGGCTGAAGGATCATCGGTCAGGGACCATGTTCTGAAGATAATGGGTCTTCTTAATAAACTGGAGGTCCTTGGAGTTGTGATTGATAAGGAATCTTAAGTTGAGATGGTCCTGCAGACTCTGCCTGACAGTTTTCAACAATTTTTCTTGAACTATAATATGAACAAAATGGATTTGTCACCGGTGAAATTGTTGAATGAGCTGCAAGCGGCAGAATCTATTATCAAATAGCAAGCTCCAGTTGTGGCACTGAATGTTGAGATAGCTTCGGTTTCTAAGTCAAAAGGCAGTAAGAAAAAGAAGAAGGCTCAAAAGGTTTTGGCACCTGGAGGTGCGGCTGGTGTGAAAAAGCACAGGAAAGTGCTATCATTGCAAGCAATCCGGGCATCATAAAACGCAATGCCCTCCCTATCTGGAAAAGTTGAATAAGCAAGGTAATTCGAATTTAAATGTCGTTGAAACTTGTTTAGCAGTTGTCTCTACCATGTTTTGGTGTGTAGATTCAGGAGCCACTAATCATATCTGCACTACTTTACAGGGGTTTCAGGAAACGTGGCGGCTAAGTGAGAATGAAGTTTTCGTTTTTCAAGCCAATGGCGAACCAGCACCAGCTTTAGCATTAGGAGATATTAGAGTTTCGTTTAGTAGTGATAGATTTTTAGTTTTGAAATATGTTCTCTATGTACCTTCTATTAGAAGAAATTTGATTTCGGTTTCGAAAATAATGGATGCTAGTTATAATGTTTATTTTGCTAATAACTCTGCTGTTATTAAGTTTAATAAACATTTTATCTACACTGCTGCTAGAGTACACGACCTTTTTATTCTTGATATATCTCCTCATATGCTATAACCAAAAGAATTAAATAACATTAATCTGCCACATAAAAGAAAACGTATTTCTGAGTTGAGCCAAACTTATTTGTGGCACTTACGTCTAGGTCATATAAAATTTAAATAGGATTTTGAGATTGGTCTCTGATGGACCTTTGAATTCATTGAAAGTGGAGGCAATGCCAACACGTGAATCCTGTTTAGAAGATAAAATGACCAAGATATATTTTTCCTCAAAAGGAAATAGAGCCAGCGATAAGTTAGAATTAATTCACTCTGATTTGTGTGGCCCTATGAATATACAAGCAAGAGGTGGTTTTGAGTATTTTGTTACTTTCACACATGATTACTCAAAATATGGATACATTTATCTGTTGCACCATAAGTCTGAATGCTTTGAGAAATTTAAAGAATTTAAGACGGAAACGGAGAAACGACATGATAAATATATCAAAACATTGCGAACTGATCGTGGTGGTGAGTACCTTTCTGCGGAATTCATTAAATACTTATCAGATCGTGGAATTATATCTCAGTTATCTGTCCCAGGAACACCACAACAAAATGGTGTGGCAGAAAGAAGAAATAGAACCCTATTGGAAATGGCTAGATCAATGCTAAGTTATTCTGATTTGCCCTTTTCTTTTTGGGGATATGCCTTAGAAACAATAAATTATATTCTAAATTTGGTTCCTTCTAAGTTAGTACCTTCAACTCCAGCAGAATTGTGGACTGGGCGCAATCCAAGTTTATGACACATTCGGGTTTGGGATTGTCCAGCACATGTGCTGAAAGGGAAAGCGGATAAATTGGAATCGAGAAAAGAAGTATGCATTTTTATTGGATATCCAAAAGGAACTAAAGGAGGTTTATTTTATTATCCCAAAGAAAAGAAGATAATTGTTACGACAAATGGCAGATTTTTAGAAGAGGACTATTTAATGAACCATATTCCTAGAAGTAAACTAGTTTTACAGGAACTATGTAATGGAATAACTAATGACATATCTCTGGAACGTATCCCAGAAGCTAGTATTGACATACCACTGCATTATTATAGTGGGAGAAATGTCAATAAGCCGCAGAATGCACAAGAGCTAGTGCCTGTCATTTCACTACCCCAAAGAAGTGGGAATGTTGAGCAACCTCAGATTGTTGAGAAAACTGAAATTGTTGTGCAACCTACACTTCAGGAAGAAGTTAATGATATCCCAGCACCACAAGGTGTGGAGAATAATATTGAGGCTTCAGTTCCGGAAAATGATGCTGTGATTCAACAGCAAAATCCAGCTACACCTGTAGTGACTAGTCGTAGTGAGAGAATTATTAAAAAACCTCTCCGGTTTGCGCTCTTGGGAGAATCTTATGATAGAATCCCTGAAGAGACTAATACAGAACCTCTTAATTACGACGAAGCACTACAGGATACAGATGTTGATAAATGGGTTGTTGCTATGAAATCTGAAATGGAGTCCATGTACTCCAATCAAGTCTGGGATCTTATAGAACCACCTACTAGAGTCAAACCCATTGGTTGTAGATAGATCTATAAGAAAAAGAGAGGAGTGGATGAAAAAGTGTAAACTTTTAAAACTAGGCTTGTTGCAAAAGAGTTTACTCAAAAAAAAAGGGATCGATTATGAGAAAACTTTTTCGCCAGTAGCCATGCTTAAATCCATTGGGATTCTCTTATCCATTGCTGCTCATTACGATTATGAGATTTGGCAAATGGATGTCAAGACGCCTTTTCTTAATGGAAGTCTTGATGAGTGCATCTATATGGCACAAGCAGTTGGTTTTATAAAAAGTAGCAATGAGCACATGTTGTATAAATTAAAAAATCCATTTATGGATTGAAACAAGCTTCTAGAGCATGGAATACTTGTTTTGACACATCGATTAAAACATTCGTTTTTGATCAATGTGAAAACGAGTCTTGTGTCTATAAGAAGTGGGATGGAGATAAAGTTACATTTTTGGTTTTGTATGTAGATGATATTTTGCTCATAGGAAATAATGTGAGCATGTTGAATTCAGTAAAGGAATGGTTGTCCTCGCATTTTGATATGAAAGACTTGGGACAAACGGCACATATCCTTGGGATCGAGCTTATGCGAGATCGCAAGCAAAGGATATTAGGCTTATCCCAAGCACTTTATATTGCTATTATTCTCACCGGGTTTAGATTGTAAGATTCCAAGAAAGGTTTTCTCCCTTTTAGGCATAGAATCTCTCTGTCAAAAGATCAGTCTCC
Source organism: Nicotiana otophora (assembly GCA_000715115.1). NCBI lineage: Eukaryota > Viridiplantae > Streptophyta > Magnoliopsida > Solanales > Solanaceae > Nicotiana > Nicotiana otophora. Next base: position 53,021 of record AWOL01S0045626.1, read on the forward strand.
AAAAACGATTGATGAGATAGAAAAGATGAAGAAGGTCCCTTATGCTTTTGCTGTAGGGAGTCTCATGTATGCTATGTTATGTACTAGACCCGATATCTGCTTTGCTGTTGGCATGGTTAGAAGATTTCAGTCTAATCCTGGATGAGAACACTGGACTGTTGTTAAACATATAATCAAATACCTGAAAAGGACTAGGGATTATATGTTGGTTTATCACTCAGGTGATCTTGTACCCATTGGTTATACTGATTCCGATTTTCAGTCAGATAGAGATTCTAGAAAATCTACCCCAAGATATGTTTTTACCTTAGGAGGTGGAGCCATAAGTTGGAGGAGTATCAAGCAATCATGTATTGTTGATTCCACCATAGAAGCCGAATATGTGGCTGCATCTGAGGCAGCTAAAGAAGCTGTTTGGCTCGGGAACTTTCTAAAAGAGCTTAATGTAGTTCCTTCGGTTCAAACATCAATTGTACTTTATTGTGACCATAGTGGTGCAGTTGCAAACTCGAAGGAACCAAGAAGCCATAAAATGAGTAAACATATTGAGCGTAAATATCATTTAATTTGGGACATAACTCAGAGGGGTGATGCAAGAGTGGTGAAGATTGCGTCAGAGGACAATTTGGCAGACCAGTTTGCCAAGAGCTTGACACAGAAGAGTTTTGACAAGCATGTAGAAGGAATGGGTATTAGAGTTGTAGACGCATGGTTATGATTCTAAGTGGGAGATTGTTAGGATATACTATTAACCATGCGGTTTGGACTAGTATTGTATTTTATTCTTTATGGAACAATTGTTTATTTGACTTATTCAATTCAATAAAGTACTTTGTTACATGTGTGTCCTTTAGCTATGTAGTAGACAATTTAGTGTATGGAGTCTTAGCTCATGCACAAAAGATTAAATTATCGGTTCTCATAATTAATAAACTATGTTCACAATCGAAGATATTATTGGGCACAATATCTTGATGATTGTAGCGCAAGATTAAAGTAAAATTTGTCTTGATTATGGGAGTGGTTTTACTCTGACTTCTTGTTCTAGTATACTTAGTGTATATTGAAGATAAAAGATGCTTTTGTACTGAATATATTGATACTCAATTTCACCCTCATGTTTTAATAAAAGTCATATATATTTTTAAAATATCATTCCTGCATCATCACCAATTTACAGGGGTCATATAAGAATTATTTATAATTTTCCATAATTATTAAAGCTTTAAAATTAATTTTTTCTTGCATTTAGATTATTTAAATATGTATTAATTACCTCTTCAAATCATTTTGTGAGGACTCAATAAACAAAATTCATTATTTAACCAAGCTCACCCCAAACCCTAATCTCATTCCCACACTACGAGCTGCCTTTATACTCTCTTGAACATTCTCCTCTCTTATGCAAACCCTAGACACCCCCACTCAAATCCCAGTCCCAATCCGATAATCACATGAAAATCTTTCATGATTCCTTTCCTTTCTTGAACACACGGAGACGCTTATCATCTCTTAAGAGTTACAAGTATTTGGTACTCGATTATTTATGGAAACTGAGTCATTGGTGTTCGTTCAACTTCGATTCTGTATTATCTTCATGTTTCTGACCTGATACACTCACTACCAGGCCTTATGGGTCCGATTCAGTGAGATTTTTACTATTTTTTGTTCTTTATTTCAAACTAGGGTTTGCATGATTCCTCTTAAATTGATTCTAATCATTTCTACATGATATTCTTTCCCTTTTTATGTTTAATTGATTGTTTTTCTTGTTTGTGTATTTAAATTTGCTACTATATAAACCCCTCTCCTAATTCCCTTTAGGGGGCTTGGTCACTGAAATTTATCATTTTTACTCTCTTATTCTCTCATTCTATATTGTTCTGAACTTTGGCTCTTGGCCGGCTAAAAGCCAAGACCACCGGAATTCGACTAGATGATCCTTTCTTAGTGCGAGTACTATCCGGGGTTCATCTGAAACCCTTTGAGAACTCTGACGCACTAAGATTATTTTGGGTTCTGCTGCTTTCTATTGACGTTTGAAGTACTGTTGGGATTGTTCTACCTGTTTATTTGTTTGTCAATTGATAGCTGGTGAGTTCTTTGACCTTAGCAGTTCATCCTCTTTCGTTTGTGTTCATATTCAGTATATTCATGCTACTGAGACTTTTGTGAATGAATATGTTCCTATGCCATTTATGTTTGCAACCTCATTGGCTCTAAAGCTGTTTTGTGACTCTGAACTCTTTTCTCGCATTTGAACTTGTCTACAATTACCAGCTTTGTCATCTGTCTAGTACATGTGTTCAGTATGAATGATTTTTGACTCTCTTAAGCATGTTTACACTAATGTGTGTGTTTGAATGCTTATTACATACTACTCTCCCTGAGTTTATCCCCTACTGTGATCTGCATCCTTATGATAGACCAATTCATGTATTTTAATGTATCTGATGCTCTACTGCGACCAATTCTTAACTGTGATGTCAGCCAATTGTGAGCCTTACTGTGTGTTCCATGCTTAGTTCAATCCTGTGTTGTTTAAATATACTCATAGGTGAAAGGAAAATATCCAGCCTTTATATGACAATCTAGTTCTTAATGTGTCTTTGCCTATTGAGAATTCTGGCTTTACTAAACATGTTTAGCCTGCGAGGTTATGCTGACGATTGTTGTCAATCCAGAGTTCGTTTTCCTACGATGTCCTGGATTGTTATGTCAACCAAACTCATGCTCAGGAATTAATTTAGTCCATGTTTAACTTGTTACTCTTCACGTCCTGCTGTTTATGAGGACTTGTTATTATGCATTTGTGATTCTATTGTGTGTTTTCTGACTTGCTCAATTCTACATTCCTTAGTACCAGTCAAGACCTTAGGAATAAATCTTACAACTGGCCTTCTTCCACTACACATGGCCAAATAGTATTACAATTGATGCTTGCTTCTCCTACTGTTGAAGTTTGATATTGTCTCTTGTACTGTGATTAATGTTCAGCATGATAAATTTCTCTTGTTAAGTAATTTCTCGATCATGAACCTGTGTTGTTTTCACTAGACCTTCATGTTAAAACTTTCATGTGAATGAAATGATCTATTTAACTCTATTAGACTTTCATGTGGCTAAAGTCCTTTAGGCTAATTCTGAATCATTTTACTTTTGAAACTCTTTGGAATAGTGACCCTTTAGCTTTGTTTCTAAGAATACAAGCATGAACCTGCCTTGTAGACTTGTCAGTATTTCATGTGATCTTGGAGTTAAGTGTGAAAAGTTGTTTACATTAATCCTGCGAGTGGTCTGTCATCTGCATGGTTAGGTTTGGCATCCATTTGGCTAAGTAAGTTATTCGTTGGGCCTGGTGTTGGGCCATATGTGTTGTTGGACCTGGGTACTGGATTCAAGAAGATTCTACTGTCCTTATGAGCCTAAGATTTGGGTCTGTTGGTTGGTAAGGCTGCTAAAGGCCCAGAAATTTGCTGGGTTATTTTATAGTGGGCCTGCACTGTTTGATGGAGGACCGTACTTGTTTCAGTCTGTATTTTTGTCATATTTGGTTCGCATTATTCCATTTGGGCTGTAGTAACTTGTAATAATGAATAATTAGGGATATAGTAAAATTGGGGAATGGATGTACTTTGTTCTTGCATAAAGGGTAGAAAACATGCCTATAGGGTCTGTGTTTTCTATTCGTTGTTTTATTTAACATGTCTTATTTGTTATTTCGTACACTAATAGAAGTCATGTCTATAGGAATTGCACACACCTCACCTAATTTGTCTAATACTTGTACACTATTTTAAACATGCTATTAATCGCCATACTTGTGTTTAGACAACATGCCTATAAGATGTATATGCTTTTCTGGCTCTCATGCCTATAGGACTTCAGATGGTTAATCAAATTGCTTTTATTTTTTTGTGTAGTATCCATCTAGATATCATGATTATAGGACACCAATCTCTTAATCAACTGCTCCCGCCATTTTATTACGCTTCCACATATATATGATGCCTATAGGAATAAGTATGGTAAAAGTGAACTCAAATACCCTATTAGAAATCTCGTCTACTGTTATCCGCCTGGAAGGCATACCCATAAAATCAAATGTTGGTAACTCCCAGTTTCTAATAGCCTTCACCGCCCATTGCGTAAACAACTTAGAAATCATGTCTATAGGTTTATAATACTTGTAACCTGCAAGCTAGTTAACTTGGAACAACGACACTACCTGTGCAACACCTGAAGTCAGTCAGCTAGATATCCTGCCTATAGAAATTTTACATTAATTGATGAGTAGTTAAAATCACATAGAAACTATGCCTATAGGTATGGAACAATTTAATATAATTTCTTATCTATAACTATCCGCTTAAATAATCTGAACATCGCTAGTATAGCTATAATTGTCTGTCTAATTGATGGCGTACATTCGTGTCTATATGAGGAGGTGAATTTGAGACTTTGGTGTTGATTACATGCAGTCCTACTTGTTTTGAATGCGCAATTAGTTTTATCATTTTGAGCAACCTAGGTAAAGTCTAGAATCATCCAAATAGAGGTTTAAAGCCTCCTGGACCACAGGTACGGGACGGGAAGTGCACGCATAGGGTACGGTTTAGAATTGAATTAAAGCGCCTTTAGGTAACGACTTCAACATAGTAATTGGGTAGCAGGAGATGATAGTCTATACCCGCTGAATAATATGAGGAACTCCTTACCTTAAGGGAGTTTCCAAGTATTATTTATATTACACGGGGTGATCATTTAGGTTGAAAAACTTAGGAACCCCCTTTTCTTTATCTACTTGTTATTCGCACTTAGTCATATAACATAGATTAATGTAGTTATAACCTTGTAATCATTTGTACCGACTCTCATGTGTTATGATAAGACTCTTCGACTTCTACGTTTTCCTTTGTTTATTCTATCACCTGGCCTAATCATATAATCCACATAGTTTAAAGTTTGGCTGGGATCTACAGTTGTGGACCTCGAAGAGTACCTAACACCTTCTCTTTAAGGTAATTTGAGCCCTTACCCGATCTTTGGTGATGTGGACTAGTCAAACAGAATTATTTGTAAATAGGTTCCCTAACGCACCTTAAAAAATGTTAGGTGGCGACTCTTCTCTTTTAACACCTTCTTTGAAAGAGTTGTCACATGTCGAAACCTGCTTTCGCGAGAAAACGGGGTGCGACAACATTGGCAACACTGCTGGGATGAGGCTTAGGCTCTTACCATGACGAACTTGATTTGTGTGGATTACTTTCCTTGTTTGTTTTAAACTGCTATGACATGCACATCCATTTACTTATTCACCTTTATTTGTTTTAAATTACTATGACATGCACATCTATTTCCTTATTTACCTTTATCTGTTTTAAACTGCTATGACATGCACATCCCTTCCCTTATTCTCCTTTATTTTCTATGACATGTATGACCTCTCTCCATCTCTTTCATCTTGACTAAGATTGTTATATTATGACTCTCCCATCCTTATTCCCATACCTGCTTTATTACGTTCTCGCACGTTTTCATAAGTTAAACTGACTTCTCTCTTTTGTCTTTCTTTCCTCTTCTTTTCATGTTCGTTTTTTCTATGTTATTTACTGTTACGTACCTTTATCATGCAAATACTTGACAATGTGTTATTATTCCTGTATAAAATATGCAACACATCATACTCCACTCGTGTCAATTATCAACATAGTGGCACTTGATGAGTGTTCGTGCTTTCTTGAAATTACCCTTTTTAAATCGGAAAGGCTTATTTGCGGCAGACTAGTCGATCAACGGTGCAGTTGACGGTCCCGTGCCTTTCCCTCTCAAGTTGTCCACTTGGGAGTACCAGTCTAGACCCTTCAAGAAATCCTACTCCAATTTTTTAAATGTACATGCATTATGCTAAACCTAGTACAGGTTCAAGCGTTATTGATATAACAACCCGCTTAGATAAACCTTGTCCAATGTCTGATGGGATTTCCATAATCCCAAAGGACACAATTATGTTACATGCATTACTTGGAGAAAATATGCCAACATGTTGATCATTATTGCGTAAGTATCCGAATTTAGAGGGGGAGACGGATTAACTTTATTTGTTTGCAGAAATGAAGCACGGAATCCCCAGGTTCGGTATGGTCCAAAACATCCCACCTTTGCTACTTCACTGGTGGAAAGACCTCGCGCCCTGTGACAAGAATCATGTGAGGTGGGTACTTGGTGACCTTCCGTCTTTGCTGAACATTCAACCAAATAGGGAATTGATCGAGGCCGCCACCATGTTCTGGGATGAGAAACGAGTTATTTTTCGATTTGGAAATATAGAAATGACTCATCTCCTAGAAGAAATTGGGGGTTCGCCAAGTTACCATGGGATAGTCCGGGACTGCTAGTACCAGAGAATCGCACTCCCCACAGTTTTCTAAAAATGTTGGATTTTAAGAAGAATGATGAATTTCTCCATCTAAAGAAATCGTACATCCCTTTTGAGTTTCTTTATGAACATTGTGGTCATAGAAAAAATCATATCATCTTCATCATGGTGAACTAGCTATTACTTCTTTGGGATGGGTGCATCGCCGAGTTTATGTTTTCATTGTCTGCTTTCTGGGGTTGTTGATCTTTCCAATAAAAGGAGAAAAGATTCATATTCTCTTAGCCATCGTCGGCAGGAACTTAATGGTGGTATCGAATGACAAACCTATACTATCATTCCAATGATCTTAGCTGAGATGTATCGTGCTCTAGATCGGTGCAAGCATGGGTTTGGACACTTTGAGTGTTACAATCTATTACTACAAGTCTGGTTGCTGGAACACTTTCAGAGGGGTGAGTATCATCAACAGCTTCTGCGAAGGCCACTAAATGACTACATAGCCAACCATCACCCAAAGAAAATGACGTTTATTCCAGACAATTTTGCAAAGCCTTGAAATGCTATAAGTTGGGTGCATTTCTTCAGTAATATGAAAGACGAGCAAGTGTATTGGATGTTTGAATGGTTTTCTAGTAGTGAGTTCATCATCAGATCAAAAGGAACCACTCATTTGGTACTGATCGGGTTGTGAGGCATCTACCCTTACGCTCCTATAAGAGTAATGAGACAAGTTGGAAGAAAACAAGTCATACCTCGGATTTCTAACATGGCCCAGTACAAGACAGATTTCAAGGAAGATGTTATTTCCTTCAAGTTCGAAGCGCAACTGTCACGACCCAAAATCCAACTAGTCGTGATGGTACCTAACCTCACCCGCTAGGTAAGCTAAATAAAATCAATCCAATTAAATTAATATTTAACTAACTCTAATATACTACCCAAGGACTGATAGTACAAATCATGATCTTTTAAGATTATAATTTACAAAGCTGGTATGAAATAAATACATCATCTGTTCGAAATATGCATAAACAAATTTTTATAAATCTAAGGCTACCATGAACAAGAGGCAGCTACGACCGGAACACAGGTACATCTTCAAATTTAGCCCCCGTAGATCACATCAACATCAACATCCAATATCTGTACGCAAGGTGCAAAAGTGTAGTATGAGTACAACCGACCTCGTATACTCAATAAATAACAAACCTAACCTTAGGTTGAAAGTAGTGTCGAGCTGGAACAAAGGTCAGGGTCCAACACCAATAGCCAACAACAATTCATAAAAACATAATAGAAGTAATAAAAGAAGTAGCTCAGAGATAAAATGCTCAGTCCATTCACAGTTCCAGAAAAATAGTCATGCTTTTCAAATATATTAGTGAAAACCCAAATCCTTTATCGAAATCATCAATTTATGAGTAAGTTAGAAAACTGTGATTTTTCAAACCTTTCAACAAATAATTATTTCATTTTTAAACAACACGAGAAAAATACATCTCTATACCTATATGTCAATATGCAGGAGAAGTCATGAATGACGCAATATCGTACAGCATGAGGAAAAATTGTCACGACCCAAAATTTCTCACCGACGGGACTGTGATGGCGCCTAACATTTCACTTGCTAGGCAAGCCAACGTTAGAAAATCGTTAAACTAATTCCTTATTTCCATTCAGTAAATAACAATAATTAACTAAGATGAAATATAATAAGTATGAAATATTATAAAACTATATTAATTACTACCACCCGGATCTGGAGTCACAATTCACGAGCATTCTAGAATTTACTACAAGTAATAGCCTGAAAGAAATACAACTGTCTGAATGAAAGAAAACAGTAGGACATAAAAGATAGATGGGGACTTCAAGGTCTGTGAGCGCCGACAGATCTACCTTGAGTCTCCGTACAACAGACCAATAGCAAATCTCGATCAACCTGAGTCGGTATCAAAATCGGCACAGAAAGTGCAGAGTGCAGCATCAGTACAACCGACCCCATGTATTGGTAAGTGTCGAGCCTAACCTCGGTGAAGTAGTGACGAGGCTAGGACAAGACACCCACATATAACCTAAACAGTATAATCATGCTAGTGGCAACAACAGTAAATAAAACAATAATGCAGAAATAATGGGAAGGGGACATATAGTGGGGGAATACAACATAAAGAGTGAGAATAATGAAAAGACAGAATTAGACAGAAAATCCTTAAACGAATTGAGCAATTAAAACAGCAAAGGAAAACTGCACGGCATCACCCTTCGTGCTTTTACTCTCAACCTCACCAAATAATAAATAGAACGGCACGACATCACCCTTCGTGCTTTTACTCTAAACCTTATCCAAATAAATAAATAGAACGGCACGGAATCACCCTTCGTGCTTTTACTCTCAACCTCACCAAAATAAATAAATAGATCGGTACGGCATCACCCTTCGTGCTTTTACTCTCAACCTCACCAAATAAATAAATAGAACGGCATGACATCACCCTTCATGCTTTTAAACCTCTCATAATATACACGGCATCACTCTTAATGCTTTACACTCTTCCTCACAATATATATAATGCATGCACGGCATCACCCTTCGTGCTTTACACTCCTCCTCACAAATCACAAGATCAATAACAACGGATAGATAGAAGTACCATAAAGAAACTAGTATTTTACCCATAATAAATAGCACAATATA
>AWOL01S0045628.1:2429-24346 GCA_000715115.1 Nicotiana otophora
GGAGCTAATGGAATCAATCCAGCCTAAGCTAAGGTGTTGAACATGCTCATGAACTGGACTAGAGTCTCCTGGAGGGCTGGTGCAGTAATAGGAACCTCTGGTGCCTGCCCTCCCACTGCTGGGGGCTCCTCTGTCGTAGCTTGCGCGGGTGCTCTAGCTGCACTGCGTGGTCGTCCTCTACCCCGGCCTCTGGCGGCTCTAGCAGGGGCGCGGGTGCCTGGTCATCAGATCCTCCGGTACGGGTTCTCACTATCTGTGAGAAAGAATAGATTACAGAAGTTTAGAATTTTGGTTTTGATGCCAACAAATTTCGCACGACAGGGAATCAAAGAAGAATAATTTTTCCTAACAGCTCCATAGCCTCCCGAAGATAAGTACGGACGTCTACGTACCGATCCATGAGACTCTAATAAATCGGCTTGTCACTCACGATACCTATGAACCTAGAGCTCTGATATCAACTTGTCACGACCCAAATTCTCCCTCCGTGAATCGTTGTGACGACACCTAGTCTCTATGACTAGGTAAGCCTAACACTTGCGGAAAAGAAATGAAAAATATGAAAATTAACAACTAACACTAACAGATATTTTAATAAGCAATTGAGATGTTGCCTGGCATATACAATAATCAACTCTCAAAATATAAAAAATACTCCCAAAACCCGGAACATCGTAAGTCACAAGCTTCTACGAAGTTCTAACTGTTCTATACATCAGTGTCTATAGAAATAAGAGAAAAATCAACATAGGGGAATAGAGGGGGACTCCGAGGATCTGAGGACGCATGCAGATGTACCTTGAAGTTCTCCAAAAATAGCAGCTACTGCAACTAAGGACGAGGCTGGTAAGAGAAACCTAGATCTGCACACGAACAATATGTGCAGGAAAGGGCGTGAGTACACCACATCGGTACCCAGTAAGTGCCAACACTAACCTCGGTAGATTAGTGACGAGGTTAGGTCAGGCTCACTGGTATATAATAAATAAAGCAGGAGAATATAACAGTATAATAAGAGACTGGAATTTAACAAAAAGAAAACACAGCGAAATAACAGTACAACACACATGGATAAATAGTAGGGGATCTCCCGAGATACCGTCTCGTAGTCCCAAAATAAATATGGAGGAAGAACTCCCGAGGTACCACCTCGTAGTCTCAAAAGTAAATGTGCAGGGAGAACTCCCGAGGTACCACCTCGTAGTCTCAAAAGTAAATGTGCAGGGAGAACTCCCGAGGTACCGCCTAGTAGTCTCAAAAGTAAATGTGTAGGGAGAACTCCCGAGAAACCGCCTCGTATGTGCAGGGAGAACTCCCGAAGAACCGCCTCGTAGTCTCAGAAGTAAACACACAGCTCCAACCGATAACTACCACAGTTAACATCAAGCGTTCTACAGTTAAGACTGATAAAGAACAAGGAAAAGAAGGAAATCAACTAGGCATGCTTCACAGAGTTCAAATAAGCAGTTAAAGCACGTAGACATGCGATATTAGACTAAACGGGATAACTACACATATTGGAATAGTTCAAATAAGAATGGAAACAGACTAATACTCATTAAAAAAATATAACTCAATTTAAAAGGAAAACAACTTGATACTCAGTAAAAATCGGGATTTACAACAATATAGGCCGTGTACGTACTCGTCACCTACGTACACGGTGCTCACATATCACAACAATATCAAATCCTAAGGGGATTTCTCCCACACAAGGTTAGGCAAGCCACTTACCTCGAACCAAACTCAATCAATCGGTAACAATGCCTCTTCCACGAATATCCGAATCTGAATGGCCCAAATCTAGCCAAAATCAAATTCATACCATAAATACAACTATAAGAAACTAATCTAATTAATGAAATCAATGCTAAAATAAGAAATTAGAAAATTGCCTTAAAAAGCCTCTCCGGGCCCACGTCTCGGAATCGAGTAACAGTTACCAAATATGAACACCCATTCACTTAAAGTTCACTCGTACCAAACTTATCCAAATCCGATGTCAAAATCTCAATCAAAACCCAAAATCTTAGTTGAAGAACTTCTTCCCATTTTTTCTCAATTTTCAACCCAAATCTGAAATTTAATGATGAAATTAATGATAGATTAGTGGGATATAACCAAAATCAAGTGTAGAATCATTACCCAATCGATGTCTCTGAAATATCCCTCGAAATCTCGTCCAAATCCGAGCTCCCAAACTCAAGTTTTGATAAAAATAGCCAAACCCTCGTTTTTTTAATCCTTATATCTGCCAATTAATTCCTTCTTCGCGAACGCGGTCAAAGCCTCGCGTTCGCGTTGAACAAAAACATATTGACCAGAAAATCCTCTTCCGCGAATGCGATTGACCTCTCGCGAACGTGTACCTTTCACTTGCGGACCCTACGCGAACGCGGGACCCTCTTCGAGAACGCATAAGCTTAAATGCCTGAATCTCCATCTGCCCGTTCCTCTTCGCGAATGGAGGACCTTGTCGCGAACGCGTAGCCTCAGGGTTCCACATTTTCGCGAACGTGGAAATTACATCGCGAACACGAAGAGTAACTCAGATGGCCTTCCCAGATGCCTTACGCGAATGCGAGAACTCCCTCGCGAACGCGATGAAGAAAATGTCTACAAGAAAACACCAGAAAATCTGCTATCTTCCAAAGTCCAAATGTGATCCGTTAAGCATCCGAAACTCACCCGACGCCCCAGGGACCTCAACCAAATATACCAACCAATCCTAAAACATCATACGAACTTAGTAGAGCCCTCAAACCATATCAAACAACGCTAAAATCATAAAACGCCTTCCAATTCAAACTTAAAGAACTTGAAACTACAATATTTTACAACCGATGCCGAAACCTATCAAACGACGTCCGATTGACCCCAAATTTTGTATACAAGTCATATTCAATATTACGGACCTAGTCCAACTTCCAGAATCAGAATCTATCCTTGATATTATAAATTCCACTATCGGTCCAAATCTCTAAAAAGTCAATTTTCGCCATTTCAAGCCTAAATAAGCTACGAACCTCCAAAACATAATCCGGACACGCTCCTAAGCCCAAACTTACCTAACAGAGCTAATAGAATCGATAGAACTCCATTCCAGAGTCGTCTTCATACAATTCTAAATATGGTCAAAATTCTAAGGCTTAAGCTTCCATTTAGGGACTAAGTGTCCCAAAACATTCCGAAACTAAAAATAAAACCTCCCGACAAGTTACAATAGCATAAATAAATATGGGGGGAGCAATAAATAGGAGTTCGGGACTATAACTCTCAAAATGACCGGTCAGGTCGTTACATCAACATAGGGAGTGAGAGCACACACCAATATTTGCCTGACATCCTCAAAATGCTTTCCAGTCCCTTCCCTGCAAACCCCAGCCCGTAACCTCTCCCTCACTTTCTCTCTTGCCGTCATCAACCACCATCACAACAAAAGGCCACGCTTCATCTAATTTACAAAAATAAATCAATTTATGTAGGGGTAAGGAATTCCATGGCTAATTTCACTACTAATATATTTTATCGGAGAAAAATATTCCAATAAATATAGATTCGATTTCACCATTATTCATTTCACCTCCCAAAATATGTAATCGAATAACACAAACATTTCGAATCGAAGCACCGACGACTTTGTTCTTCCTCAACAGTATTTGAAAAATAAAATTGTGGGATTTCAATTAGGTCTGTATTTTTTTATGGTTGAAGCTTCCTAAGCTTTTTCTTTTGAAATCAATGTAGTGGAGATTGTAGCAATCAAAGTAGTGGGGGTGTGACTTAATGGCTGAATATGTGGAGTGTAACTTCTTCTTCTTCTTCTTCTTCTTCTTCTTTTTTAATGAAGAATTATTTTGGTGGATTTGATAAAAATGGAGGCAGTTAAGTGGTGGAGGAAGGATCTGTTAATAAAGATTAAAGAAGAAGGAAGAAGAGAAGAAGAAAAGGAAAATGATGAGGTAAAGTTAAACAAAAAGAGAGAAAAGTAAAAAAATAACATTTAATAAAAAATCTTGTAAAAAATAAATTTTTAATTTTCTTTTTTGATCCCCCCACTCTTTTTAAGCAAGTGATATACACTCTCCATACCATGTGGGCTCGAAAGGGGATAATAATACCAGTTCAAAGTTATTAAATGGGTCATAGGACCCCAGTAAAATAGAAGGGTGCATTTGGTAAAGTGCGACAACCCCAATGGGGTAATTATGTATTATCCCTTCTTTATATCTAGGGTTCTAATTTGTCGTTCTTGGGAGGTGATCGAATCGTTTTTGATTGTTGCTTGAGACTTTCATTTAGGGTTCTTTATTTCTTCTATATTTCATTATTCGGACTAATTTTTGATTATCTTAATCAAACCTATCATTAGTTTTGCTTCAATTATTATTATTATTTTCATATTTTGCTGTTTTGTTTATCTCGGATCATATCAGTTGGTATGAGAGTGAAGGCTCGGGTATTGTTCTAACAAACCCACATTCCCTAGTCTTGAAATCAAGATCCGAATTAGTAAAAAAAAAAGGCAAAAAAAAGTATAGTTCTTGTTTTCGACTAAACCCTAGTCTAGTTGCTCACGAAAAAAAAAACAAAAAAAAAATTGTTCTTGAGTTTCAAAACAAAATCCGAAAATAAATTATTAAATTGTTCTTGTTGATTGTTGGGGGAAGATTACTATTGGATAAGAAAGATTCATTGGGGATTCTTGTTAAGGATGAACTACGCTAGTTCGTATTAAATCGTTCTTAATATTTGAAACTGACTATTTCTTTCGTGTCAATTTGTTCTTGCTTTCTTATTATTTTCGTAGAAATTCCTTGGCTCCCGCACTTAGTTTTTTTAAAGTCCGTTCTTGATTACATAAACTCCACTCTTAAATTACTTTCAAGAAAACTCATTCTTGGATAGATGATCTGTGAGTTGAGATCGAACTTTGAGGATTTCCAAAGAGTGAGGTAGAGATTATATATGAGTGAAACATGAGAATTCATATCTGTGAGAGAATGTCTGGTGTTGAGGATAATACTAGTATCTGACATTGAGGAAAGTACTACTAATCAATTATTTTTCCTATAAGCATATCTTCTCCAGATTCAAGTGATTGAGGTAAAAGAATGATTGAATATAGTGAAGACGAATGTTGGAATTCCTATGACGAAGATGATGGAGGAAGCAATTCATGTAATTCTTGTGGGGAGTACGATTGGTGTATTCCTTGTCATGATTCAAGTGATGATGAAACAGGGTATGTTCCTTATCATGATTCATATGGTTATGATTCGTACGAGTATGTTACTAACAAGTATGATAACCATCATGCTAGTCATGGAAGATATGGAGTTGAATCAAGAAAAATGAAAGAAAACATGGAAATATAATTTACAAAGGTGGTGAGGTAAGTTTGATCCTTGGAAACTATAAGATATCGATACTATTCTTTGAAGGAATTTATGGTCTGAATGCCTACCTTAATTGGGAGAGCAAGGTAGATGATGTATTTGCATCTTATCCATGTACGGAAAGTAAACGATTGGAGCTGGTTACTAAAGCACTTCATGGGAATGCTTCTTTGTGGTGGCACAGCCGTGAAACTACCTTTAAGGGCACTTCCTGTCCTTCCATTTAGACTTGGGATACAATGAAGTTTCATTTGAGAAGCAAGTTTACATCTTTGAGTCTAAAAGATATGGAGCACCAGAAGAATGAGACTTTCATGAGGGGAAAATCTATTTCTTTTGATTACCCAAGAACATCAAAGCAGGGAAGTCTTCAAAAATGAGAGATTCTAAGAAAGATTCTTCTTCATGTTTAACTCCATCTACGACATAAAAGTGAGCAAGTGAGTCAAAAGAAAGAGAGGAGTAAGGGAGTGACAGTTCACAATTTAATAGAGGCAAAAACAGAGGTTGAGAGGAGTAATATGAGAGAGATGTCAAAAGAGAAAAATTCGAGTGAAAGTAGAGAAGAGAGTACTGCAAAAGAAAGTTTGAGTAAAAATACTTCTTGTCTTCATTCTGACTTGTTAATACGTTCTTTGTCTAGTGCGTATTTCTCTAATGTTTTGGCCTTAAAGGATACCTTTGGCAAATTGAAGGAAACCATGCATGATGCCACTATTTCAAGTGGTCAGGGAAAGCCAGAGGATACAACATTAAAGCATAATGATCCATTCTTAAGCATAAGAAATAAAGGTAAAAAAGGACTTCTGGGAATAACTCGAGGTATAATAACTAATTATAACTCCTTTTCTTTGAAAGAATCTGATTCTCGTATAAGTGCTTGTGTTAGTTCTGATTCTTGTGAGCCTCGTGAATCTTTTGTTGCAAATCATGAAGTTTGTTGTGATGATTCACTAGTTGAGCTCAATAGTCGGGATAACAATCACCCCTATGAGTCTGAACTCGTTGGTCTTATGCGGGGTGACCTTGTGAATAATCTATTTGAAAAAGGAAGGAAAGTTGAATGTGCACCTTATTCCGAGAGGATTGATGCTTTAAATGGAGACATCACTCAAAGTACTAATGGACATGACCTTGTTGATTGTTTGTTTCAACTTTATAGTAACAATTGTGTTATTGAAAGAACAACTTTAATGAGTGAGTTTAAACTTGATGATTTTTCTTCTTATGAGAATAATATGCTGCAATGTGATGAGAGCATGGCACAAGAAAAGTTAAATCAGAAACACAAAGAGAGCTCGAGGGAGCAGGAATATTCTTCATGTATTAATTCATTAATTATTTCTTGTTTTAGTATTATTTTTACCTTTATAAAGAAATTTAAAAATGATTATGAGGAAAAGGACAATGATGAGAATGTGAGTGGTCAAGTTAAGGCGTATTATTCTAAGTACTTATGGGATGAGGAAATAAAACAACTGGTTACCAATAAGGAAAATGAGGCCCATGGAGATTTTGGTTAATTAGATACCATGGAGATTGAGTTGAAAGAAGAATATATTGGCTCAAGTTTAGAGGATAATGTCAAGACTGAAGACTGCAAAGATGAAAAGGGAAGTAAACCATTTGACATTATTTCTAGTGTTTATATCTTTACCTGTTTAGATTCTAATTTTGATTAGCCGATCTCTTTAGTTTATGAAAAAAGATCTATGTTGAAACTAGAGTTAAATCCTTTTGAGTATTGGCATGATATTTATTTAGGACCTAGATATTCTATCATTAGGAAGAGGGATTTGTGTAATTATCTCTTTAGTGCAATAGCTTCATCTAGTAAACATCATATGAATAATGCATCTAAGCGAGATTTTAATCCTATGTATCTGGGCTGACATAAATTTTATGGGGATGATGATGTTCATATACTTTCAATGGGAGTATTTATACTTTGTAGGTATAATTGGATCAAGTGGATGCATGGACACTAGCTTATATTGCTTTTACTAAATAAGAGTTGTTTATCATTTAAGTTCTATATCTTATTATGATTCTTCTGTGTTGTAGGTCAAGATTCGAGGATAAATCTTTTTATAAGAGGGGAAAAATGATATGATCCTGGATAGTTCGGGCAAAATGGAGAATATTGAGAATGATCCCAAATTATCTAGTGGACCGTTGATCCGCTTCAAGTCCAAGAACGTCCAAGGGATACATGCTAAAGAGTTGTATGATCTTCAATAATTGACTAGAAGATGTTTGGAGAGTTACTTGGAGGATTCATGCAAAGAATACCATGTTTGGAATCTAGAGAATTGAAGAATCAAGTCCCTAAGTCAAACCGTGTGGCACGGTTTCACCAACATTTGGTTACAGTTCAAGAGGGGCCTGAAGAGCTGAAGAAAATAAGCTTCTGGAATTCGTCACGGTTCAGTTATGTGTTACGGTTGGAGCTACGCTTTGGCCTGGCGAGATTCTTTGGGAAATTAACTTTGAAACTTTTTCTATTTTACCCATTGGATATTTATAATAGCCTAGGGTTATTTCATTAGCAACTTAGCCTATTTTGACATAAGAAAAACTTTTGAGAGAGATTTGGAACCTCTTGGTTCGAGTTTGACTTTGGATTACATGTTTTCCATAATTGGGTTCTTGAAGGTAATCTTCTTATCCTTTCTTTATATCTAGGGTTCTAATTTGTCGTTCTTGGGAGGCGATCAGATCGTTTTCCATTATTGCTTGAGACATTCACTTAGGGTTCTAGATTTCTTCTATATTTTATTATTCAGTCTACTTTTTGATTATCTTAATCAAACCTATCATTAGTTTTGCTTCAATTATTATTATTTTTATATTTCGCTACTTTGTTTATCTCGGATCGTATCACATATTTTTGAATATATCTGATCATATGGTACATGGGAGACTCAACATTGTTGGTGGCCTAAAGCCAAATCTTGATGAGGGGCCTTATTTGTTTTTAAGAAAATTCTTATATATTTTTAATTTAAGTCTATTTTTCTTACTTTTTGAGACGCAAAGTTATTAATATTTTATTCATAATCGAGTTATTCTAATAATTCTTTTTCGTTTGATAATATAGCTAATCCATTTTAATGTCTCTTGAGACATTGCTGATCATAGGTAAGATTGTATTATATTAAACTTTAATAAATTTCTTCCAGCAAATGCAACTTTTATAGAAACATTATTCGATAAGGAATATAGATATTTGAAAAAAAATCAAGTCTTACTTTTTCAAGTCTTATTAGCTGATGGAGAATATCGATTAGGGTATTAATGCTACTTATGGTATTTCCTTTAATGCTTTTAGTTCGAAAAATAAGTCTAAACTATCCATCAGAGTAACTTTTCTCATATTCTTATCACCTAGTGATCTCAAAATTTTTCACTAAATAAAAATTATAGATACTTTTCACACTTCAGATTATTCAAATCTCTATGGTCGATATCGGTAACAATTTAAAGCTTTATTCTTATTTTTCTATTAAAAATTATTATTTCTACTTCAAAATACTCAATTTTTTTAAAACAATATTAATTCTTAAAAAGTACTACTAGTAAAAAATGGGACCCCGAAACTTTGGGGGCCTAAAGCAATTGCTTGAGATGTCTTACCCTTGAGCCAGCATTGATATTGTATTTGAAATTTAATGGACCGACTGATTCAAAATTGCTTCATGTAGGGCTCAATAAGAGAGAAGTACTCGTAAAAATTGCATAGGCCGCCTTATTTGGTCACCCCTATTTAACATGTACCCACTTTTTAAATTTTTTTAACTTGTACCCAAAGTTTAAATAACTTCACACATTTCTCTCCTCTTTCTTCTTCTTCTTCTTCTTCTTCTTCTTCTTCTTCTTCTTCTTCTTACAGTGATTTTATACTGTGTTGTAAACATATTTTAAGGTAGTTTATGATGTTTACAATAGTAAGTTGTTATGGCACTTTATCTTTTACTATTGCTTAGAGTTTTTTCTTCTTCTTTTTCTTAATTGCAAAATGGGTTTGTTAGATTTATTATCGTTTTGACAAATTGATGATTGGGGTTTGTTATTGATGATATTTGGAGTTTATGTTTCAAATTTGAGCTCATTTGGAGTAGATTTAGCTATTAAATCGTATATTAAATTATTAAAATTCGAAAAATATTTTTTTGTTTCTGAGCAATTTGCAGCTCAGGCTTATTTGGCCTTAAGTGCATGAAAACGATGTTTATACTTCAGACATTTTGGCCTTAAGTGCATTTGAAGTGTAATTTTTCACTTCAGGCTTATTGGCCTTAAGTGCATGAAATTATTGGTTGCACTTCAGACCTATTTGGCATTAAGTGCACCTGAAGTGCAATTTTTTACTTCAGACTTATTGACCTTAAGTGTAGAAAAACGTTTGTTGCACTTCAAACCTTTTGGCCTTAAGTGAATCTTAAGTGCAATTTTTCACTTCAGACTTATTGGCCTTAAGTGCATGAAACCATTGGTTGCACTTCAAACCTATTTGGCCTTAAGTGCATTTGAAGTGTAATTTTGTCACATCAGACTAATTTTCTTTTAACTTCAGACCCGATAAGTCTGAAGTTAATCGTAAAGTGGGTAAGCTTGCAAATATTTTTACAAAGTGGGTATAGGTTCAATTGTAACCCCAAAACTGGGTATAAATACAAAAGCCCCGAAATACTCATTTTTCTATTTTTAGGACTCGAACTTTAGAACTCTAATTAAGAGTGGAGAATCCCACGATGCCCCTTTATAGTAATTCTTTTAAAGTTTTTCATATTTGGTTTCGAGAACTTTACTAATTGGATAAAATACAAGGAATTACTTGTCTGGATTAGTTATTGAAACCATGTTTGTTTTTCTTTCTTTTTTTCAGAGAACATTTTATTATTTTTTCGGGAAAAAAAATCTTGTTAATTTAGTATTTATTTTTTTAACCAAAAAGTATACGCATTGTTCTTTTTTACAAGTTTTCGGTTTCTTTCGAACAAACGAATTTCTGAAAAATTCTTGGAAGATCAATTTCAGGAAAATAGAAGTTGTTGCAAAAGAAAAAGAGACAATAATTAGTTATAGGAGAACAAGAAATTTTAATTTTGTTTATCCACAATCTTTTGGATAGTTTCCAAACAAATTTCGCACAAAAGAATTTCACCATGTAAAAAGGAATGTTAAAAGTAAAAGAAAAGTTTAGTTGATCTATGAATTGGTGTGTTTAGTTGAAAAATATTGGCTTGAGTAAGTTTATTTTGATGAGTAACAAAAAAATACACGCATGAACTAGGTTCATATACAGTGTACACAGACACAGACAGATTCGACCACAAGGCATGCATGTGAAGGAGATAAGCTTAAGTGGTTATATCTGATATCTCTTAAACGAAAATGTTGCATATTTGATAAGGAGCAGGACTCCTTACTCGAAGAGAACTCTATCCTAGATAAAGAAGGAGTTAGAAGTTGAAGATAACTAGAACTCTTCCACCAAGGAAGAGTATAGCATTAGAACTCTAGTTATTTCCTATTCTACTAACTCTATATATTGCAGGATGTTCTCATTTTATAGGTACGCACAATCGCTGAAGTTAAACGAGAGTTGAGAGCAAAATAGTAAGGCATTTTGCAAGCAATTCCTATGTGATTCAAGTGTGCGAACCTGAAGTTACATGAACCAGATAGAAGAACCAGTTCCAAGTGTCTGTCTTTTATTCTAGTTCATTTGTAGTAGGGCTTTTGAGTTATACCTTTCAGCTTTTTTTAGAAGCATTTGTACTAGAGTACATCTGAGTGTAATGTTCAAGTTAGAGTTAACTTAAAATTGTCTCAACAGTCTGAGACTGGTTGCCACAAAGAGTTAGAGGTAATCCTTAGATTTACAAGAGTTTTGTAAACGCTATTTTGGCTCAGTGATTTAGTAAAGTATTGGGAACAAATTCTATTGGGTAGTAGGTCATGATTTTTTCACCTTTTGAGCCGGGTGTTTTCCACGTAAAAATACTTGTGTTCTTTACTTTCTGCATTTATTATTCTGTAACAGTTGTATAAGGAACGCATAGAAGAACCAGGTCCTTCTATAATCCATGCACGCAAAAAAATAGATACCACACAAATCACCTCTCCCCGTTGTGTGGTATTGAAGTATAAAACATCAATTGGTATCAGTGCAGGTTATCCTTGAAGAGGCTAACACCTTAGGAGAAGATCAAGATGAGTGCACCACCTGGAAATTGGGTAGGGCAATCCATTACTAAGCCACCACTCTTTAATAGCCACTACTACTCTTGATGGAAGAACAGAATGAGAGATCGCATTCAAGGAGAAGACTATGAGCTATGGGACATTGTCACTGATGGTCCGCTGACAACCTTGAAGAAAAATGCTGAAGGAGTAGATATGCCAAAAACAAGAGCAGATTGCAATGCTGAGGACTTGGAGAAGTGGGAGAAGAATGCTAAAGACTAGAAATGACTTGTTTGTGGTCTTGGTCCAGATGAGTACAATAGAATCCAAGGTTATTCCACTGCTAAGTAAATTTGGGACACACTGCAAGTGGCCCATGAAGGAACAACTCAGATAAAGAGATCCAGAGGAACTCTATTGTATTCTCAGTATGAGAACTTTGTTACGAAGGATGAGGAAACCATTTAGGAGATGTACACAAGGTTCACTACATTGACAAATGAACTAAAATCTCTTGGAAGAATTATCCCTAAAGAAGAAAGTGTTGAGAAGATACTTACTAGAGTCTTGCCAATCACTTAGGAAAGCAAGATCACTGCCATCCAGGAATCAAAAAATATTGCCACTCTCCCATTAGATAAATTGATTGAGAATCTCACTGCCTATGAACTTCGGAGATAAACCATGAAAATGGATGTACCTAAGAAGGAAATGAGCTTGGTACTCAGAATCACTGAAGGTTCTGATCTGGAAGATGATGAAATGGCTATGATCACAAAGACTTCAAGAAGTACCTGAAAAGAGGAAAGGGTTCTTCAAGAAGTGGAAGCTACAGCAAGGCAAAAGCTGCTGAAAAGCAAACCAATGATGGCTGCTACAAGTGTGGAAAGACTGATCACCACATCAAAAATTGTCCTTTATGGAAAATTGAATGGAAGAAGGAAAGAGTTGAACAAAGGAATAGGAAGAAGGAACATGTTCAAACCAAGAGAGCAACAACAAAGGATCAACCAAGGCTATGGTCGCTGATTGGGGAGAAAGCTCAGATGAAAGCTCTGATGATGATGATAATGATGAACGAGGTCATTGGAGAATCTGATGAAGAAATTGAGGTAAGTGTCTTTCATCTCAAAGAAAAGATTAAATTTTTGTCTAAAGAAAGGTTATCTGAGTTACTACTAGAGCTAATTGATGAATCTGAGGATATGAATAATGAAAAGGAATAATTGTGGAAAGAATGTATGATTTTGAGAGCCAAATGCAAAAACCTGGAACCTAGGACTTATGAAACTGAAAATACTGTGTTGAAGAACCAGGCTCATGCACTTGATACAACTGTCCTAGAACTTAGATCTGAAAATCTAAAATTAAAATTAGGAATAGGTAAAAATACAACTGATCACACACAACTCACTTTAGAAGAAAATATAGAAAAAATGAAAGATGAGTTGTATAAGAGGGATGAACATGTAAGAGTCCTAAAGGAGGATTTAAACAAGGTCAAGCATGAGCTATACAAAACTTGTAAATGAAACAGGTCCTCTGATGCACTTTCATGGCTACAAGAACATCATAGTAGCAATAAAAGAGGACTTGGCTTTGGGAACTCTATACCTAAGTGGGATCCCAAAATCAAGTACCTCACATTCCCTGAGAATAAGATTTGCACACACTGTGATAACACCGGTCACTATAAAAGTGAATGCACTGCAAAAGAGAAGGCAAGTCAAAAGAACAAAAAATTTATTCTAGGGAAAAATAAGCTGCCAAGTTGGGATAAAAAGAATTTGATTTATCCTTTGCCTATAGAAAGGGACCCAAACTAGTTTGGGTTCCTAAGACTAACCCCTGATTTCTTTTTGCAGGTCCAAGTTAAGGGAAACAATCAAATATAGTACATGGATAGTGGCTGCTCAAAGCATATGACAGGAAGCAAGAACCAGTTCCTTTCACTTGAGGACCTTAAAGGAGGTAATGTCTCTTTTGGAAATGGAAAGAAAGGTGAGATAATTGGAGTTGGGAAGGTAGGTAAGACTGATTCTTACTCTATTGAGAATGTCTAATTGATAGATGGACTGAAGTACAGTCTGATAAGTATATCACAATTGTGTGATAGAGGTAACATGGTAGCCTTCACCTCTACAAAATGCTTTGTGATTAATCTTACTACTGACAAGATAGTTTTGCAAGGAAAAAGATTGAACAACATATATATTGTGGATCTGTCCACACTTTCAGATAATAAACTCACTTGCTTAAGTGTGTTGGATAATGATCCCCTCCTTTGGCACAAAAGACTTGGACATACCAGTCTAAGCCAACTCAACAAACTAGTCTCTAAGGACTTGGTGGTAGGGATGCCTAACATTAAATTCAAGGAAGATAAATTTTGTGAGGCTTGTGCAAGGGGGAGGAAAGTAAGATCCTCTTTCAAAAGCAAGAAAATGGTAAGACGATGGAACTGGTCCATATGGATCTTTGTGGACCAATGAGAACATTGAGCAGATGAGGTAAGAGATATGTTATGGTGCTTGTTAATAATTACTCTAGGTTTACTTGCACATTATTTTTAACATCTAAAGATTAAATATTTGACATGTTCACTTCTTTTGTTAGAAAAACTCAGAAACAACTAGGTAATCAACTTGCATCAATTAAGTCTAATCATGGTACTGAATTTGAGAATGCTAAATTTGCTGAATTTTGTGATGAACATGGTATAAATCATAATTTTTCTGCTCCTAGGACTCCACAACAAAATGAAGTAGTTGAAAAAAAAGAATAGGACATTGGAAGAAATGGCTAGGACTATGCTTCTTTCTAGTAAACTGCCCCCATAGATTCTGGGTAAAAGATGTGAACACTGCTTGCTACATCATAAATAGGTTCATGACTAGACCTCTTATTGAGAAGACTCCCTATGAGATACTTAAAGGGAGAAAGCCAAATATATCCCATCTTAGGGCATTTGGATGCAAGCGCTTTGTGCACAATAATGGTAAAGACTCCCTAGGTAAGTTTGATCCGAGAAGTGATGAGGGAGTATTCTTGGAATATTCTTCACATAGTAAAGCTTATAAGATTTAGAATAAAAGAACTATGTGTGTAAAAGAAAGTGTACATGTGGTTTTTAATGAAACTAATATTATTTCTGAGAGGCAGGAACGGGATGATGAAGCAATTGTGCTGGTAAGAAACTCAAATGAAACCACAGCCCAGACTGAAACTGCACTAGAGGAAGGAACATGTGATGGAACAGGTCCTTCCACCCAGGGCAACCTGATGGGAGGAACTCAACAAAGAGGGACTGATCCTCAAACCTTGAGGTAACCTACCCATGAACATGTTCCTTAGCAACAAAACATTAAAGAAATATCTAGGGGAAACCAGGTGGTTGTAAAACCATACAAATATCAAAGTTCTCATCACATTGAGAACATAATCACTGATTCAACCTCTGGAATCTAAACCAGATCTTCTTTGAAGAATCTTTGTGCTTTTGATACTTTTTTATCTCTTATTGAACGTAAAACTATTGCTGAGGCTTTGCAGGATGCAAACTGGGTTAATGCAATGCAAGATGAACTCAACCAATTTGAGAGAAGTTAAGTTTGGCATCTGGTACCAAGACCCAAGGACATATCAGTAATTGATACAAAATGGGTCTTTAGAAACAAACTTGATGAAGATGGAACAGTTAAAGGGAACAAGGCAAGATTGATGGTTCAAGGATATATTCAAGAAGAGGGCATAGACTATGATAAGACTTTTGCTCCAGTTGCAAGATTCGAAGCAATTAAACTTCTTATAGCCTTTGCTGCTTACATGGAATTTACTCTCCATTAGATGGATGTCAAGAGTGTCTTTCTCAATGGCTATCTAAAGGAAGAAGTATTTGTCAAGCAATCTCCGGGTTTTGAAAACAAGTAATGTCCTGATCATGTGTACAACCTTGAAAATGCACTTTATGGGCTCAAGTAGGCTCCAAGAGCATAGTATGAAAGATTATCAAAATTCTTACTTGAGCATGGCTACAAGAAAGGTAAAATTGACAATACTTTGTTTTTGAAAGAAAAAGGTAAAGATCTCTTGGTAGTTCAGATATATGTTGATGATATAATCTTTGGAGAAACTACTGATAAGTTAAGTAAAGAATTTTCTAAACTAATGGGGAGTGAATTTGAAATGAGTATGATGGGTGAGCTTAATTTCTTTTTAGTCTTACAAATTGAATAAAATTCAAATGGAACTATGATCCATCAGCAGAAGTATGTGAAAGAGTTTCTTAAAAGGTTTAAAATGGAAGATTCCAAAGAAATTGACTCTCCTATAGCAACAGCCACAAAATTGGATATAGATGAACCTGATTCATCTGTCGATCAGAAGTTGTATAGGGGAATGATTGGCTCTTTGTTATATCTCTTTGCTAGTAAACCTAACATTGTGTTCAGTTTAGGCCTTTGTGCTAGATTTCAAGCGAATCCAAAGGAGTCTCATTTGACTGCCGTCAAGAGGATCTTGAGATAACTAAAAGGCACCACTAACCTTTGTCTATGGTATCTAAAAGGTAGTAATTTCAACTTAGTGGGATATGCTGATGCTGATTATACAGCTTTTCTTGTGGATAGAAAGAGCACCTCAGGTATGGCACACTTTCTTGGCTCATGTATTGTGTCTTGGGCCACAAAAAAAGCAAAATTATGTGGCTTTGTCTATTGTTGAAGTTGAGTATGTGGCTGCTGCCTCTTGTTGTGCTCAATTGTTGTGGATCAAATAATAATTAATGGACTTTGGAATTGATGTAGGTTGTATTCCCATCTTTTGTGATAACACCAGTACAATTAGTATGACCAAGAACCCGGTTCATCACAAAAGAACTAAACACATAGATGTTAGGCATCACTTTTTGAGGGACAACTATGAAAATGGTTTGATCACTGTGGAATTTTATGCTACTGACAAGTAACTAACTGACATCTTCACAAAATCTCTAATTAGATATCACTTTGAAAGGAACAAGTTAGAATTATAGATGATTAAGATCACCTAAAAGGAACCAGTTCTAACTCAATAATTGGTTAGATAATTTATAAATTTTGTACATAATTAGATTAGATTTTGCTCAGTCTCATACTTTCACTAGTATACTCTTGTGCCATGTGCTAAAATGTCTCATTAATCTCTAATGATATTATCTTTATTTTCTTGAAAAATTCAGAGAATTCTCAGTGAAAAACCTGGTTCATCAAGATTACATGGTATGTACTCTCCACTCTGCATATTTTGAAATAGTTGTATTTGGGTCATGATCAAAAGGAGAGTCCCATTTAATCCTAACCTCTCTCAAGCTTATCCGTTATAAAATGAACCAGTTTCACCCAAAGAGAGTCCCCAATGCCATAATTGCCTAGATTCTAGGGAAGTCTCCAACGTCTTTTCAAACTGACTTCCAGTTTGATTAGACTCCTGAGCTTCTGAAAAGTTGCCGTTACTCAATTAAACTCCTTCTCTTTAAATTGATTTGGCCTTACCCATATTATCATTTCTAAACTCTCATGCCGTTAAACAATTCTCTCCATCTTCTCTCATCTCTTCTACACACACATCCAAACACATCAATGGCTAACCTTTCTGAAAATTCTTCATCACCCAGAGAATCCACACTCACACCTTCAACCACATCTATCTCTAAGAAAGGAAGGATGAAGAGGCTTGCTCGCAAGAACGTCGCTGATAGTAAACAAATAAAGAAAATAAATGAACAATTGAAAGCAAGCTAGGCAAAGGAACCCCAAAAATCTGAAGAATCCTTTAAGTTTACAACTAAGGGGGAAGAAATTGTTTTATTTGAAATAGAGTAGGTAACATCTGGTCCTAAGATTACATCTAAAGTAATTTCTGGGGTTGCTGAGAATCTAGAGAACAAATTTGTTATGGTTGGAACTATTGCTGGGGTTGAAATCACTGGAAAAACTGGTGGTAAAGATAAAAAGAAAAAAGAAAATAAAAGTGAGGATGCTCAAGGTGATGTGAGGGAAAAGGGAAAAGAAAGAGTGGTTAAATCTTCACCTACTCCGATTGAGTTAAATGAGAAGACTGGGGCTATGGTATTGTGGAGTGAGGATGTTGCTGAGGAGGAAGAAAGCTGGAGAGAGTCAGAAGAAGTAGAGTGAGGCTGAACTGGAAAGAGCACTAGAAGAGAGTAAAAGAAAAGCTGTTGCAAAGGGAAAAAAGAAAGTGAGTGAGCCTGTTGAGGTAGTTAAAATTGAGGAGATGGACCTGGTTCTTCTTGATAAAGACAAGTAGAGGAGGTGGAGGTTATGACTCCAAAGGAAAAGAAAAGAAAGACTTCCAAAAAGAAGTCACCTTTAAATACTGTTGATGCAAAGCCCTCTACCTTGGCAAAAAGAACCAGGTCTGCTAAAAGATCTAGAAAAGTACAAATAGTGGAGGAAGAGGAAAGTGAAGAAGAAGAGGAAACTGGTGAGGAGCAGGAAAAGATGATTAAGTTTGGGAAACGAACTATCTTGAAGGGTAGATTCATCAGGGACTTGGAGGAGGAAGGCATGGTGATGTTGCTAAAAAAACTACAACTTCAGAGTTGGAAGGACATGGTCCTTCAGATGGATGGAAGACTTGCCAGGACTGAGATTATGGAGTTCATGGCAAATTGTGAAATCAAAAATAGTAGAGTCACCAGTGTGGTGAAGGAGGTGACTGTGAGCTTTGACGACAAGGAATCGGCAGAGATTCTGGGAGTACCTGCAGAAGAGTACAATGATTACAAAAAACTGAAATGGCCAAGTCTGGAGAACCTCCCCACCTCCCTTGCCATTACAAGAAAGTTTGCTGACAATGAGTTAGAGCTAGAGCCCACAGCTTTTTACAAAAGTGAGATGAAGCCTGCCCATAAAGTGCTTTTCGAATTCGTTAACAAGGTTGTATTGCCCAGGAAGGAAAGAAGGCACATTACCACCTTCATAGACATGATCCTTGTGGAATGCCTAGATAGTGGGAGGCCGATTAACTGGTCAGGGTTTATTATCCAGCTCCTTGATAGGGTTATAAATGGCACCAAAACTCATGCCATACCCTATGGTTTCATTCTCACCACCGTGCTGGCTCACTTCAAGGTTCCTATAAAGAAATAAGATGTTAGTACAAGCAAAGATCACTTTGGGGAAAACGCCTTGACTGCTTGTGACTATGAAGTCCATGTTGTTGCTAAAGAACCCGGTTCTTTTAAGAAGGTGCTTGTGAATAGTAAAGTGAGAGCCTTGGTGCAAGAGAGTGGAGCTAAGGATGCTGAGATTGAGAGGTTGAAGAAGAGGCTGGTTGAAGTAGAAACTGAGAGGGATGCTCTCAAGACTGAGCTTGCAAAAGAGAAGGAGAAGAATGAATGCATTCTTCATGATATGTTAAAACTGCTTCAGGCCAGAAACCAAGAACCTGGTCCTTCCCAGCCTTGAAACTTTTCTAGCCTAGTTGGACAAAGCAGTGACCCAAATGGAATTTTTTTTTGTTCTTTTTGCTCATGATGCAGTACCTTTATTTTCTTATATGCTTTGTGGATGACTAGTATCGATGATAATCAACTATTTTTGTGCTTTAATTGTTTGTTGATTCTTCTTAGATAGCTAATATCATTAGATTGATAAATGATGCTTGACTCCATGATTGCATTTGAAGTAGCCCTAGTGGTCATGAGCGATATCTATTAAAATCTGGTTATCTAACATAATTATGCAACTTTTCGATGATGCCAAAAGGGGGAAGATAGGTTTAGTTTTTTTACTTTGGACTGTAATATTTATAATCTAATAAACCCGGTCCTTGATGATTTGTGTCTTTAAAATGGAAAGTGTTCTAACAATGTGTTGATGTTGAGTTGAGTCGGAACATGTTTCATGCTTATGAAAGCACAAAGTTTGTCATCATCAAAAAGGAAAAATTTGTTAGATTGATTAAGTTTGTTTTGATGATTGACAAAGAAACACAAGCATGAACCAGGTCCATACACAATGTACACAGACACAGACACATTCGACCACAAGGCATGCACGTGAAGGAGATAAGCTTAAATGGTTATATCTGATATCTCCTGAACGAAAAGGTTGCATAATTGATGAGGAGCATGACTCCTTATTCGAAGAGAACTCTATCCTAGATAAGGAAGGAGCTAGAAGTTGAAGATAACTAGAGCTCTTCCACCAAGGAAGAGTATAACATTAGAACTCTAGTTATTTCCTATTCTACTAATTCTATATATTGCAGGGTATTTTTATTTTACAGGTATACACAAACGCTAAAGTTAAATGAGAGTTGAGAGCAAAATAGCAAGACATTTTGCAATCAATTCATGTGTGATTCAAGTGTGCGAACCTGAAGCTACATGAACCATATAGAAGAACCAGTTCCAAGTGTCTATCTTTTAATCTAATTCATTTGTAGTAAGGCTTTTGAGTTGTACCTTTCAACTTCTTTAGAAGCATTTGTACTAGGTACATTGAGTATAGTATTCAATTTAGAGTTAACTTGAAATTGTCGCAACAGTCTGAGGTTGGTTGCCACAAAGGGTTAGAGGTAATCCTTAGGTTTACAAGAGTTTTGTAAATGTTGTTTTGGCTAAGTGATTTAGTGAAGTGTTGGGGAAAAAATCCTACTGGGTAGTAGGTCGTGAGTTTTTCACCTTTTGAGTCGGTGTTTTCCACGTAAAAATACTTGTGTTCTTTACTTTCTGCATTTATTATTCTGCAACAGTTGTATAAGGAACACATAGAAGAACCAGGTCCTTCTATAATCTATGCACGCAAAAAATTAGACATCATACAAATCACCCCTCTTGTGTGGTATTGAAGTATAAAACATAAAAAAAAATATATTTTATCGATTTTTATCATAATTTTTAACTGCACGTGGAATCTCCAGTGGCTCAAAGCTATCGTGGTATTTAGAAAATAACATATTTTGTACAACGTAACACTTTGCAAGAGCAAATTATTTTTTTTCTTCGCATGAAGACCAAATTCTTTTTTTTTCCTCGCATGAAGACCAAATTCAAACAGTTTTAGAGGTCGTTTGGATTAGTTTAAAAAATTATACTTAAAAGCATTTTTAAAGTGTTGAAGCTTATTTTATAAATAAGCAGTAATGTGGTTGGATAAAAGTACTGAAACTGAAAAACACTGTTAAAGTGTTTCGTAAATAAGTAATAGTAAACTTTTTTCTGTGACTGAAATATCCTTAATGCTGGTAACACTAAAAAGTAACTAATTATTACAAGTTTTTTAATGCTAAGTTGATTCCTATACAAGTTAACTTATGTCTAGTTCTCGTTCAGTTTTAACACTTAAAATTGCTTTTCATCTTATCAGCTATTTACAATCAGCTAATCCAAACTGGCTCTAAGTTGGGGTGACAAATATATGACTTATGACTGATTTTAGTTTATAAGCACTTTGAGTGTTTACCAAACGCGTGGATAAGCCAAAAGGTGCTTATTAGCCAGTTTGACCAGCTTATAAGCTTAGCCAAACACCCTCTAACTTGTAGCTTTTAGCTTATTTCGGCTTAAAAACACATAACGTAAAAGTTGTTTTTATAGTTACCATACACTCAAACAAGATAAACAGTACTTTTTAAGGTGGTTTGATCAGCTTTTAAGTCAATTCAAACTTAATTTTTGTGTTTGGAGAAAAAAAATAGTTTTGGGCCAGAAAAAGCTCATCAAGCATTACTAATATTGTTATTATTTTCTTTCAAGGAAGGCATGCTAGAACTCATCTTATGTTAGTAATGTAATTGTAGACTTCGTGATATATACCGAAGTGACTGCACAATTTGATCAAAACCATGTCTACGTTGTTCTGATGCAAGTTTCGTCTAATCGAAACCAAATAGGTGAGGCAACAATAACAAAATATCACTTAATCACATTTAATATGTATCAAGGAATTTGATCGAAGGTTGTGATGAGATGAATAAGCTTCCTTTACCCTTAAATAGAGGTCTTGCTCGAACATTAAAAACAAAAAAAAAATTTAATATAAAAGAGAGTGCTTTCCCTTTAATGGGTCTTATGCCCGCATCCAAATGAGTAAGGACCTCAAAATAGATGTTGGAAAATAAAAAAAAGAGTTTGCCAGACATAGCATTCAAAATTAATAAAAGGCAATGCTAAGAATGAGCCAAGACAAACTAGATCGAGCTTCAGGTACAATGCATCTAACTCCTCTTTAGTGTTAGAGCAAATAAAGAAAAGCATGACATTCCAAATCTCTTAACTGTTGCCAGAGAAGAGGGATAGCGATTGCTATAAGATACATA
>AWOL01S0045632.1:3316-21149 GCA_000715115.1 Nicotiana otophora
ATAATAATAATAATAATAATAATAATAATAATAATAATAATAATAATAATAATAATAATAATAATAACGCAACAACAAACAGTGAATAAATGGTCCTTAACTGATGATAAAATTCCAAGAATTTCCTCTAGCCAACACCTACTAATCCCAATTCAATTTCTGTCATTTAATGAATTATATCATCACAAGCCATGAAATAATATTAAGTGTAATCAGGTTCCGCGTATTATCACGCACGATTTATGTTGAGGTCGTACGACCCGATCCAAAAATATACTGTGTGCACTGCCGAAGGTCGAACGACACGAACCATAGATGCATATATTAACCTACCGAGGCAAATGGTCCGCTCCCATGAGAGTAGAGAAGTTTACTTCGCTCTCGGAATACTTGCGACGCGAGTGGACATGAATTTTCTCAGAATTATTATATATATATTCCTCAATTCTTCACGGAAATATAAAATCAAAATTTGAGAATTTCAACCTTAAAATCCAAAATCTCAGCTTTAATTAAGACAATTGATATGCATAACAAACATGATAGTACAATCAAGGCATGGTGTAAATCTAAGACTACGCGGACCTCTCAAGGAATATAGCTACGCACTGGCTCTCATCACCTAGTGCGTACGTAGCTCCCCACACAAGTAATTCACAACGGAAATACACCTAAGGGGATGAGTTCCCTCTTACATGTTAGACAAAAGACTTACCTCGTTCTCAAGCTCACTTTCGATCCATAAATATGCTTTAAATCCTCAACTCGGTGCCAAGCAACCCGAAACTAGTTAAATGTTATATAAATTAATCAATACATGTTCAAAAGTTCATAATTTAACTATTAGAGTAATTACCCAAACCAACCCCCCGGGCCCACGTGCCCGACTTCCGAAATTGTTTAAAGATAGTTGTTACCCATAACCTCACGAACTCAAATATATAATTTTCATCCTATTCCATAATCATTTTCGTGGTTAAATCCCATTTTTATAAAAACCTAGATTTTTTCAACTTAACACATAATTTTCAAAATTTTACATGTTAAAATCTACCCATAATCTATGCATTTAACTTACATTGGATAGAAATTACTTGCCTTCAATAGCTAGGTGAAAATCCCCTTTAAGAAGCTCCAAAATCGCCCAAGAAGTGAAAGAAATGAATCCAAAATGGTCTAAGTCCCGTATTAAATGGACCTCATCGCCTCCAACATTTCCACTTCTGCGGACCTGAGGCTGCATCTGGGTAAACGACATTGCACGTGCGGTCCTAGCTCAGGCTGGCTGACTCTGCTTCTACGGACGGGCTCCCGCTTACGTGGTCCTGCTTCTGCGGAGAGTGGAGCGCATCTGCGGTCTTCTCGCACCTGCGAACTTCTCATCGCAGAAGCGAGGCCGCTTCTGCGCATGTTCCTCCTCTTCCGCGGACCACTGGACACACTCCCAAAGCCACTTCTGTGGCCAAGAGCTCGCACCTACGGCCAAAAGCTCGCAGGTGCGAGCACACCAGAACTGGTGCACCAACAGCCCCTTTCAAGCTCTAACTCGATCAGTGCAACATCCGAGTAGCACCCGAGGCCCCAAAGGCCTCGTCCAAACATACCAAAAAGTTTGTAAATATGAGACGGACTTGCTCGAACCCTCAGAACAAAGAAAACAACACCAAAACTAAGAAACACACCCCAAACCAAATCGAATCAACTTATGGACTTAAAGTTCTTCCAACTTGCTCCGAACACGCCGAATCATACTTAAATTACTCGGAATGATGCCAAATTTTGCGTACAAGTATTAAATCACCATACAAAACTATTCACGGGCTCAAAATCCCAAACAGACCTTGATAACTCCAATACCTACTCCAAACCAAGTTTAAAGAACTTAAAAACCTTCAATGCACCAACTTTCAACTTTGTGCGCCGAAACGCTCCCGGGTCATCCTAAATCCGATCTGAACATACGCTCAAGTCCAAAGTCATCATACAAACCTATTGAGACCGTCAAATCCTGGTTCCGAGGTCGTTTACTAGAAATGTTGAACCAAGTCAGAATTAATCTTTTAAGTTCAATATTGAGGAACTAAGTGTTCCGATTTCAACCGAACCTTTCCAAACTGGAACTAACCATCCCAAAAAGTCACAAAATAGCAAAAGTATATACGGAGATTCTTATTTAGGGGAATGAGGATCTAGAAAGTAAAATGACTGGTCGGGTCGTTACATTCTCCACCTCTTAAACAAACGTTTGTCTTCGAACAGGTCTAGAATCATACATGGAGAGCTGAATAAGTGTGGATATCTGTCCCTCATGTCCTCCTCAGCTTCCCAAGTCGCCTCCTCGACTGGTTGGCCCCTCCAGTGAACTTGTACCACATAAATATTCTTGGACTTCAACTGGCGAACCTGCCTGTCAATGATGACGACTGGATCCTCCTCATAACCCATGCTCTCATCTAGATGAACCGTGAAGAAGTCTAATACATGCGACATGTCAGCATGATACCTCCGGAGTATAGACACGTGGAAAACCGGATGAACTCCCTATAGACTGGGAGGCAAGGGAAGCTCATAAGCAACCTCCCCAACTCATCTCAACACCTTAAATGGACCTATAAAACTTATGTTCAACTTTCCCTTCTTCTCGAACCTCATGATTCCCTTCATCGGTGAGAGTTTCAAGAGAGCCTTCTCGCCGCCATAAATAATAAATCACGCTCCTTCTGATCCACATAAGTCTTATGTCTGGACTTTGTTGTGCGAAGTCGCTCGTGAATCAACTTTACCTTTTCCAAGGCATCCTTCAATAAATCAGTACCATATAACTTAGTCTCGCTGGGCTCAAACCATCCGATGGGCGAACGACATCGCCGACCATATAAAGCCTCAGATGGAGCCATCTCGATGTTGAACTGATAACTGTTATTGTAAGAAAACTTGGACAAAGGCAAGAATCGATCCCACTACCCTCCTAAGTCAATCACACATGCTATGAGCATATCCTCCAAGATCTGAACCTTCCGCTCCGACTACCCGTTGGTTTGCAGATGAAAGGTTATGCTGAGCTCTACCCGGGTCCCTAACTCACTCTGTACTGCCCTCCAGAAATGCAAAGTAAACTAAGGGCCTCTATTTGATATGATGGAAATAGGCATACCATACAATCTAACAATCTACTGAATGTAAATCTGCGCCAATCTCTCTGAAGAATACGTGGTCACCACCGGAATTAAGTGTTCCGACTTGGTCAACCTATCGATAATGACCCAAACTGCATCAAACTTCTGTAAAGTCTGCGGCAACCCAACTACGAAATCCATAGTAATGCGCTTCCATTTCCACTCAAGTATAACCATCTGTTGGAGTAGGCCACCTGGCCTCTGATACTCGTACTTAACCTGCTTCCAATTAAGGCACCTCGCTAGATACTCAACTATGTCTTTCTTCATATGCCGCCACCAATAGTTCTGCCTTAGGCCGTGATACATCTTCCTAGCACTTGGGTAAATAGAATACCGTGAACTGTGTGCCTCCTCTAGAATATTTTCCCTCAATCCATCAACATTAGGGACACATAGACGACCCTGGAGTCGTAGAACACCATCCTCTCCGATAGTAACCACCTTGGCACCACCTTGTAGTACTATCTCCCTGAGAACCAATAAGTGCGGATTGTCATACTGGAAAGCCTTGATTTTCTCAAATAGTGAAGACTGGGTGATGACACGTGTAAGAACTCGGCTGGGCTCTGAAATATCAAACCTCACATATCTGTTAGCCAAAGACTGAATGTCCGTATCTAATGGCATCTTCTCTGCTGAAATGAATCCCAAACTACCCATACTCAATGACTTTCTGCTCAAGGCATCCGCAATCACATTCGCCTTGCCCGGATGATAAAAGATGGTAATATCATAATCTTTTAGTAACTCAAGCCACATGTGCTACCTCAAATTGAGATCCCTCTGTTTGAACAAATGCTGCAGCTGCAATTATCGGTGTAAACCTCACAGGACACCTCACAAAGATAATGCCTCCAGATCTTGCGAGCATGAAAAATCACAGCCAATACACAAACCAGGCCAACATGTGAAGCATCCCAATACACAGTGTACATCCGTGAATCGGAAGGCAACGCTAACATCGGTGCCGAAGTCAAGGCAGTCTTGAGCTTCTGAAATCTCGCCTTACAATCATCGAACCATCAGAACGGAGCACCTTTCTGGGTCAATATAATCAAAGGTTTTGTAATATATGAGAAGCCCTTCACAAACCGAAAATAATAACCTACTAACCCCAAGAAGCTCCTGATCTCGGTCGCTATGGTGGGACGAAGCCAACTCTGAACTACCTCGATCTTCTTCAGATCTACCTTAATACTCTCGCTTGATACAAAATGCCTTAAGAATGTCACAAAAAGCTAACCAAAACTCACACTTAAAGAGTGTAACACCCCGGAAAATTTCAAAGTACTTAAGGGCTAGTGAAAAAATTGATGTGTGCTAATTATATTATTTTGTGTGCAGAAGAGGACTATTAATATAATGAATATCAATTGGATATGATAATAAGTGTACGAGGCATATTATAAGTGATATGGGGTCTAAGGAGAGACCTAAGTCCAAGTAAAGTTTGAAATTACATGATAGGCTAAAAGTTCCAAACGAGTACTCACAAGACCAAACTTTGGACGAGCATATCTACAGATATATAAGGATTTATGTGATGGATGACCTATCAAATTAAAGCTCTTCAAGTATAGTTTCTAACTCTTCAATCTGTTTGTCATTTGGATACAACTACAAGAAGTTAAGACCAAATTACCAAAGGCTGGCAGAATGTGATTCTGCGGCAATTTTGCGATCGGAGAATCATTTCGCGGCCGCAGAAGAGGTCTGCGGACTACAGAATGGTCGCAGAATTAGCCAGTGAAGCCCAGTTCTGGGCATCAGNATTGTCATACTGGAAAGCCTTGATTTTCTCAAATAGTGAAGACTGGGTGATGACACGTGTAAGAACTCGGCTGGGCTCTGAAATATCAAACCTCACATATCTGTTAGCCAAAGACTGAATGTCCGTATCTAATGGCATCTTCTCTGCTGAAATGAATCCCAAACTACCCATACTCAATGACTTTCTGCTCAAGGCATCCGCAATCACATTCGCCTTGCCCGGATGATAAAAGATGGTAATATCATAATCTTTTAGTAACTCAAGCCACATGTGCTACCTCAAATTGAGATCCCTCTGTTTGAACAAATGTTGCAGCTGCAATTATCGGTGTAAACCTCACAGGACACCTCACAAAGATAATGCCTCCAGATCTTGCGAGCATGAAAAATCACAGCCAATACACAAACCAGGCCAACATGTGAAGCATCCCAATACACAGTGTACATCCGTGAATCGGAAGGCAACGCTAACATCGGTGCTGAAGTCAAGGCAGTCTTGAGCTTCTAAAATCTCGCCTTACAATCATCGAACCATCAGAACGGAGCACCTTTCTGGGTCAATATAATCAAAGGTTTTGTAATATATGAGAAGCCCTTCACAAACCGAAAATAATAACCTACTAACCCCAAGAAGCTCATGATCTCGGTCGCTATGGTGGGACGAAGCCAACTCTGAACTACCTCGATCTTCTTCAGATCTACCTTAATACTCTTGCTTGATACAAAATGCCTTAAGAATGTCACAAAAAGCTAACCAAAACTCACACTTAAAGAGTGTAACACCCCGGAAAATTTCAAAGTACTTAAGGGCTAGTGAAAAAATTGATGTGTGCTAATTATATTATTTTGTGTGCAGAAGAGGACTATTAATATAATGAATATCAATTGGATATGATAATAAGTGTACGAGGCATATTATAAGTGATATGGGGTCTAAGGAGAGACCTAAGTCCAAGTAAAGTTTGAAATTACATGATAGGCTAAAAGTTCCAAACGAGTACTCACAAGACCAAACTTTGGACGAGCATATCTACAGATATATAAGGATTTATGTGATGGATGACCTATCAAATTAAAGCTCTTCAAGTATAGTTTCTAACTCTTCAATCTGTTTGTCATTTGGATACAACTACAAGAAGTTAAGACCAAATTACCAAAGGCTGGCAGAATGTGATTCTGCGGCAATTTTGCGATCGGAGAATCATTTCGCGGCCGCAGAAGAGGTCTGCGGACTACAGAATGGTCGCAGAATTAGCCAGTGAAGCCCAGTTCTGGGCATCAGTTTTGCGGTCCATTGTGCGACCCGCATGCCCATTGTGCAGCCGTAGACCTGAGTTCGGAGGGACCATTTTTTTATTTTCATAACCCGATCCCATTTTGATAAATAGGCTTCGGGGTTTATTTTGGGGCAATTATGTGATGATTTATATAGAGAAGTGAGAGTGGTCTAGATAGAGGAAGTAGATAAAGTATTTGGTTCACCAAGATCTTGTTCAGGCCTTGAAATCCAACAAGGAAATCTCATAAGATCTTCACTAAAGAGGTAAGATTCAAACTTCTAGTCTTTAATTTTGAGTTTGGGGTAAAAGATGGGTGATTTGGAGTATGATTCTTGAGTGTAAGAGTATTATGTATATATGCATGTACCAATAAGGTGTTGGGAAGCTTGTTGAGCTTAAATAAGTAAAAATTAGGTTGTGGAATAAAGGAAATTTCGTAGAAGAACTTTGTAGCCAAATTTGCACATCCAGTGTTTGATAAAATGCTCAAATGAGCTGTAACTATGAATACCTTCCTAATTTGTTCAATTTTGTTATGTCTCAAAATATATTGGGATTTCTAGAATTTTTGAGATGTTGTAGTAATTTAAGGAAAGCTCAAAGCGGGGTATGTTGGCTAAACTATTCCTTTAGAATTGAATTTCATGATGTTCCCGTAAGTTTCAAGTATAGTTGTCTCAAGTTCCATATTCTATGTTCTGAGTTGCTCCCAATAAATTCGATTGTCCCGAATAAGCAAAGTATCAAAAATTATGTATTCAAAATGTGTTCCTAATGTTCCTTTCACATTATGTTATCCTTTGGGAATGTGTTCAAGAATGTTATGTGTATTAAAATGCTTTGTCTTTGAGTCATGTTTCAAATGAAGGCTATGATGCCAAACTGTGTGAGCAAATCTCAATATGCTTAAGACACTTAATTGCTCATATGTGTACCTAAAGTCTTGATTGGAAGTGTCTTATTGTTGATAATCTATAAAGATGGTTGGAAGTGAAATAAATGAATTGGGAATATAAAGTGTGACTAATGTGCCAAGAGTGAAAGTTTTACTCGTGGCCAATGGTACCAATGAAATGAGATGATGTGAGAAAGATTATGAACTGAACTTCGATTCAACTATTCCAAAATTAACTTCAAAACTAGAATTGCCTAAAAGCTTATGAACTCAAGTGATGCCCATATGTGGCTATTTTAACTGATGCTATGCTTTGTAAGTAGTTTTGATGTGTTTTGCGTTCTTACATATTCGTGAGTTGAAATTGTGTATTGCCCTTTTTGGGAAAAAGTATTTCAAGAATAAATTATGTGTTACTTGTTTATGATTTTAACTTGTGCTTCGATTGCCAATCATTTTACTCCATTTATTGGAAAGAAATTCATTGTGATTAAAACCTTCATTACTAATGAACCTAATGTTGTGGTATTCAAAATATTCTATTTGTTGATATTTATGATGATGATCCATGAAAGGGGAGAAATGAAAGTGTGGAATATGAAATACGACCATTGTGCCATGAATGAAGAATCATATGTATGGCCAAGAGAGTCAATGAAATAATGATGTTGAAAGTGCCAATGAGGCTATATACGGTATGAAAGGTTATGTGGTAAATGCATTTGTATTATTTTTTCCTCTGCAAGCAAAACAAAAATATTTTTGGGAGTATTGATAGTCACCGAGAAAGGGTAGGTTGAATTATCCTAACCCCGAAACTACACATGCCGGTGTAGGAGTGGATTTTAATTATTTCCCTTATTTGGATGATATTAATGTGATAAAATTATTACCTTTAGTTGGGATGAGATTATTGGTAGAAAAGGATGATGTCGATCCACACGGCATTGTGGTGAGAAGGCCTAGCCGATCGGGTCGTGATCGAATACCATGCCGCACACATGGTGGTGATTGTGCTGGAAATTGTAATTGAAATTGTGATTGTGGTTGATGTCTCGGATGATACGGCCTAGAAAATCATGTCGTGATCGGACTCCGTGCTAAAAATACGGTGGTATTGGTATTGTGAATATTGGTATTTTGAACAATTGTATTGCGATCAGTGGTATATCGGTACTAAAGATCTCCTAACCAAAAATAATATTATCATAATATTTTGATTATGACCTAACAGTGTTATCTTCATATTTTGGAAATTATTATTATTTAAACTAGGCGTTTGAATATCATTGATTGTTGATTGTTGTTTCCATGGTTTTTCCTTTCTTACATTGGTATTCTATTTTGAAAGAGAACAATTAGCTTTACATACTAGTACTATTCCATATGTACTAACGTCCCTTTTGACCATGATGCAGCTTTGGTCCTCATTAGCAGTCACTCTCTATTCAACAGGTTTTGGTGAGCCCTACTCTATTCTGGGCTTTATGTCATCTTACATTGTATTTTGTACTATGAGGTATAGTTGGGGCCTTATCGCCGGCACTTTCATTCTTCATTTCTGTTGTACTTGGAGGCTCCATAGACAGGTTGTGTGTTGTGGTTGATGTTGGAAATTGAACTAGAAATGTTGGTATTTGGCAAACATGTTTTTTTTGTTATATCTATAAACTTGTAATATTTTGGAAATTTTGAATGAAGTTGCTAATGGATATGAAATGGGAGTTATTTTTAAAATCTTTTCAATATTTGATTAATGGAGTACATGTTTGATTAATGGAGTACATCTCCTCTTTATTCATGATGAATTTGGATAGAAGGAAATCTAACAGGCTTGCGCAGCCGGGTTCACTCGGTTGAGCGCCGGTCGCGCTCCCCGATTTAAGGGCATGACAAACATGGTATCAGAGCCTAAGGTTTTATAGTGTCCTAGGATGTATCGGAGACATGTCTAGTAGAGTCCTTCTTATCGGTGTGTTGTCGACCACATCTATAATGAGGAGGCTACTTAGACATTTAGGAATTTCTCACTTTTTTGATACTCCTGATCATGCGATAGAGCTCAAAAGAGGAAGCTAATTTCCTCGTCATGTCTCATTGTTCATATGAGTAACCCACGGGTTCGAGTCAGCGAGGAGGGAATGAAAGAACCAATTGCTAAGGGAAGTGTCCTTGTCCATATTAATGTTATCGTTCCACCAGATCTTGTGGTAAGAGCATCTATGAAATGAAAGAGGGTTGTTTGTACCAATAAGCCGGAATATTTGATTTGTAAGAAATGCCACTTGGGGACATGTTGAATGACTCTTAAAATACGTTATGGTTGTGGAGTCGAGGGGAATCAAGTAAGGTACTGCCCTGTCAATCTAAAGTTAACAAGTAAGTCACTCATTGCTATATCGTTATGAACACCACATGATTTTTCCTTGTTATATATGTGCACTCATATTGAAGATCTCTCATAAACATGGTCTTAACAATATG
The DNA here is from genome assembly GCA_000715115.1 of Nicotiana otophora. Lineage (NCBI taxonomy): Eukaryota > Viridiplantae > Streptophyta > Magnoliopsida > Solanales > Solanaceae > Nicotiana > Nicotiana otophora. The sequence continues at coordinate 12,925 of AWOL01S0045632.1, forward strand.
TTGAATCACAAAACATTGCATGTACCTACTCTTTGAAAGAGATGCATTATTCGTGAATCCACTCTATCACAAATTCTCTTATTTACAACCTGTTGTGGAATTGAGCTCTATAATTATGTCCTTGAATTGATTTATAACTCTAGGATTAATACTTCCCACTTGCTTTCCTAAATTCTCAACAAGGGACTATACCTGATGAATTTCTTACAGAACCTTTTGATTCAAATGGATAACATCTGCTCACTTGTGCCTATGCACGCACCACCATAATATTTACCTATGTGGTATCAAATCTAATGTAAAGCAGCCTAGTGTTGAGATCCTTCTTGAGTCACTCTTTTTCTCTCCAGTATATGTGGCTCCTATGGTTTGAACAATCTCTTTGTTCCTTTGTGTATATTATCATAAATCCTTTTCACCATCCAGTAACATGAGATGATATTGATTTGAAAGACAAGTTCGTCGTATCTCTAGTACTCTCATATAGGATCAACTATTGGCAAAGGTTAAGCTGTGCGAATGATAATAGTCTCACAAGTGTTCAACTTCTTTTTCATCCTCATGGGTTTGTGGCATAGATTCTTTGTGTCAAATACGGTTAAGAGCGTAATGCAACTTTATGTGTCTTGAAACCTATATCACATTCGGGGTGCTAGAATATTTTCATTTCGAGTTAAACTAATTTTCCCTACATCTAATGTCATATACTTGGCTATCTCTCTTTGAGGCATACTATTGCCAAACAAGGCACATATGGAATGAAACAATTGCTGCTATCCGTTTCATGACTCATAGCCTTCTAAGAATAACTGACGCTAATATCATTATCCTTCCGATTATACCTCTCATGTGTCACATGTCTAAAATGACTCACTTCTGTTACACCTCAGGATCATATACATGGTTCCCACATTATCAATGCCTTTTAGGCAACTCTATGACTTGTTTGTTGAACCAATGATGTCACCATAATGAATCATCATTTCAGTGCTATTGGTAGTGACCTTCATGTCTCTTAGGATATAACCTCTTGAAATGCCGTGCTCGACACATTGATGGATTCTTGAATACTTATAGCCAATATTGAACCTCGTTGTTCATATTTATAGTAATCTATAGGGGTGGAAGGTTCAAACATGTCAAAGAAGAAGCATCCTCCCGTGATAAAATATATTAGATAGGAAGTTTATGGTCATATTAAAGCCAGCACATCTTATAGTAATTGTTGGAGGTCGCCAAAGATTTAGTTTGGGTATTCGGTGTAGGGATTTAGAGTTGAAGAAAGTGCATGGGTTATTCGCAAGATTTTCTCTATGAATATATTAGGTGAATTGTTAAGGAAGGTAAAGTATGTGTAGTCACATTAGGCCTTATGAAATCTTCGGGGAAATAGGCCAAACTATGAGTATGATGTTTCCTTTTTATTGTCCTCCGTGTACCCGGTGATTCATGTGTCTATCTCTAAGAAGGTAATTGGAAATCCTTTGTATATCATTCCGGTGGAGGTTATTGAAGGTGAAGTTAATGGATAGTTAGCTTATGAGAGGTACCTAATTGTCATCCTTGTTAGATAAGTTTGGAAGTTGGAATTGCCTGCGTTAATGTGTTATGGCGAAGTTTATAAGTCGAGAAGGTCACTTTGAAGGCCGAAAGTATTGTGGAACGAAACTATTTTCGCTTGATTGTATATCATTTAGTTTTGATTTGAAAGGTACTTTCTAGGTGTTATGATTTAAAAATGTGCAATTCATGTCCAGATATCGCTCTTGATAATATAATGCATGTAATGTTGAGATTAGTATTGTTGATATACATTGTGATGCTTTGTCGAGTTGTGGATGTGTTTATAGGGTGATTTTGGTGATTCTCTAGCAGGTGGATAGGCCCAGTTACAGGGAAACCTCTGTCAAAATTTTTAAAAATTTGTAAAGATAGCCGAATTTTAAGGGCCATAAATAAGTTTACATTTTGGAAAGGAAGTATGAGACTGAGGTAGTCATAAGTGCCTATGTATAATGGTTGGAGGTAAAAGAATGGTATACTCTATTATTTGAAGTGACTTGTAAAACATTCGAGGACGAACGTTCTTAAGTGGGGGAGAATGTAACACCCCAGAAAATTTTGAAGTACTTAAGCGTTAGTAAGAAAGTTGATGTGCGCTAATTATATTATTTTGTGTACAGGAGAGGACTATTAATATAATGGATATCAATTGGATATGATAATAAGTGTACGAGGCATATTATAAGTGATGTGGGGTCTAAGGAGAGCTCTAAGTTCAAGTCAAGTTGGAAATTATATGATAGGCTAAAAGTTCCAAATAAGTACGCAAAAGACCAAACTTTGGACAAGCATATCCACATATATATAAGGATTTATGTGATGTATGACCTATAAAATTAAATATCTTCAATTGTTGTCTCTAATTCTTTAAACCGTTCGTCATTCGGATACTCCTACAAGAAGCTATGACCAAATCACCAAAGGCTGGCAGAATGTGATTCTGCGGCCAATTCTGCGACCGCAAAATCATTCTTCGGGCCGCAGAAGTGGTCTACGTACCACATAATGGTCGCAAAATTGGCCAGTGAAGTCCAGTTCTGGGCATCAATTTTGCGGTGCATTGTGTGACCCGCATACCCATTGTGCGACCGCAAACCTGAGTTCGGAGGATCCATTTTCCTATTTTCATAACCCGGCCCCATTTTGATAAATAGGCTTTGGGGCTTATTTTGAGGCAATTATCTGATGATTTAAGAGAGAAGTAAGAGTGTTCTAGAGAGATAAAGTAGATGAAGTATTTTGTTCACCAAGATCTTATTCAAGCCTTGAAATCCAACTAGGAAATCTCACAAGATCTTCACTCAAGAGGTAAGATTCAAACCTCTAGTCTTCAATTTCGTGTTTGGGGTAAAAGATGGGTGATTTAGAGTATGATTCTTGGGTATAAGAGTATTATGTATAAATGCTTGTACCAATAAGGTTTTTGGGAAGATTGTTGGGCTCAAATAAGTAAAGATTGGATTGTTGAATGAAGCAAATCTTGGAGAAGAACCTTATAGCCAAATTTGCACACCTAGTGTTTGATAAAATGCTCAAATGAGCTCAAAATAGATTGGGATTTCTAGAATTTTCGGGACATTGTAGTAATTTAAGAAAATCCCTAAGCAACTTATGTTGGCTAAACTACTCTCTTAGAATTGAATTCCATGATGTTCCCGTAAGTTTCAAGTATGGTTGTCTCAAGTTTTTTATTCTATATTCCGAGTTGTTCCCAATAAATTTGATTGTCCCGAATAAGAAAAGTGTCGAGAATTATCTATTCAAAAGGTGTTCTGAATGTTTCTATCACATTATGTTATCCTTTGGGAATGTGTTCAAGAATGATATGTGTACTAAAATGCTATGTCTTTGAGTCGTGTTTCAAATGAAGGTTATGATGCCAAATTGTATGAGAAAATCTCAATATGCTTAAGACTCTTAATTGCTCATATGTGTACCTAAAGTCTTGATTGGAGATGTCTTATTGTTGATAATCTATAAAGATGGTTGGAAGTGAAATAAGTGAATTGGGGATATAAAGTATGGCCAATGTGCCAAGAGTGAAAGTTATGCACCTGGCCAATGGTGCCAATGAAATGAGATGATGTGAGAAACATTATGAAATGAACTTTGATTCAACTGTTCCAAAATTAAATTCGAAAATAGAATTTCCTAAAAGCTTATGAACTCAAGTGATGCCCATATGTGGCTGTTTTAATTGATGTTATACTTTGTAAGTAGTTTCGATGTGTTTTGCGTTCTTACATATTCATGAGTTGCAATTGTGTATTGCCCGTTTTGGAGAAAGGTATTTCAAGAATAAATGACGTGTTACTTGTTTATGATTTTAACTTGTACTTCGATTGCCAATTATTTTGCTCCATTTCTTGGAAAGAAATTCATTGTGTTTAAAACCTTCATTACTAATGAACCTAAAGTTATGATTTTCGGAATATTCTATTTGTTGATATTTATGATGATGATCCATGAAAGGGAAGAAATAAAAGTGTGGAATATGAAATACTGCCATTGTGCCATGAATGAAGAATCATATGTATGGCCAAGAGAGTCAATGAAATAATGATGTTGAAAGTTGTTGAAAGTGCCAATGAGACTATATACGGTATGAAAGGTTATGAGGTAAATGAATTTGTATTGTTGTTTCCTTTGTAAGAAAATCAAAAATATTTTTGGGAGTATCGAGAGTCACCGAGAAAGGGTAGGTTGAAATAACTTAACCCCGAAACTACACGTGCTTGTGTAGGAGTGGATTGTAATTATTTCCCTTATTTGGGATGATATTGATGTGATAAAATTATTTTCCTTAATTAGGATGATATGATTGATAGAAAAGGATGATGTCGATCCACACAATATTGTGGTGAGAATGCCTAGCCGATCGGGTCGTGATCAGATACCATGTCGCACACATGGTGGTGATTGTGCTGGAAATTATAATTAAAATTGTGACTGTGGTTGATGTCTCGGATGAGACGGCCTAGCAAATCGTGTCGTGATCGGACTCCGTGCTAAAAATACGGTGGTATTGGTATTGTGAACAGTGGTATATCGGTGCTAAAGATCTCCCAACCAAAAATAATATTATCATCATATTTTGATTATGACTTTACAGAGTTATCTTCATATTTTGGAAATTATTATGTTTTAAACTTGGCGTTTGAATATCATTCATTGTTGATTGTTTTTTCCATGGTTTATCCTTTCTTACATTGATATTGTATTTTGAAAGAGGACAATTAGTTTTACATACTAGTACTATTCCATATNTTATTACATATATACTAATGTCCCTTTTGTCGGGGGCGCTGCATCTTCAATGGATGTAGGTGGTTCATCAATGGGCAGCTTTGGTCCTCATTAGCAGTCACTCTCTATTCAGTGGGTTTGGGTGAGCCCTACTCTATTCCGGGCTTTATGTCTGTTTATCCTTAAAATTAGATAACAATTAAACTTATAATGTGGTTCTAAGGACACGTGATTTCACTTGATACCAATTGATAAATATGAAGATTAATAACAGAAATGAACTATAAAGTAAATCAAACCAATGTTAAAATGAAACTCAGCCCTCGAGTTTGGATACCCTCGAACTAGTTGATGCAAGAAGAATTAAATATAACAAGCTGATGAACAATAGTATAAATGAGAAAGAGAATTATATTGCTTTGATATCTGTGAACAATGTATCTTACAAATGATTAGAACCCCCATTTATATAGTAGAGAAATTCCACTTATGGTATAATTCTAATTACAGAAGGAAATCCCATGATTAGCTAATTAACCGTTTCTGATTTGATCCGTTCCGAGATTTATGCCATGATCCTCGACCAGCCACGGATATGTCACCTTACTGTTATTGTTCTGTCTTCGATCTTGCTCGATGTCTGTCTCATTTGGCTTCGATCTCTACTAACCTCGATCTCGACAGGTACCTCAATTCTGAACTCGGTACCTTATCCTCGTGATTTAGTCTGTTCCATAACGAGGCCGTCCTTCGATGCAACCTCCTGATCTCGGCCAAATAGTAAAATAGGGTAGACCCAGTTTTACCCGTATACAGATAGTCCCCTCGTTTTTTGGAGTGTAATGACAAGAAACGAATTGAGCATTTGATTTTCTACCTCGACCTGTCATGACGTCAGCCTCGTGACGTAAGTAATATGAGTGATCGTAACGTCCTGTCGGTATAGTTCCCCAGGTGGTCGGCCACTAGTGCCTTTGAACTGTCGTTGTGAATCCAATAAATAGACCCATTTCTCATTGATTCAAACTTTACTTTCACTTCCTTCTAATCTCCAAAGCTTTTATATCTCTTAAGTTCTTCCCATCTACAAATATTCAGGTTTTGCTGTTAATCCTTTCTCAAATGTCAAGCCCTATTATCTTCCTCTTCTTCAAACTCACTCAAAAATGGCAAAAACATCGAAAAAGATACCACAAAAAGAAGTTGCTTCATATTCTCAACCGTCCGGTGGGAAAACATCGGTGGAACCCTGTCTTGAGGAATACATTCTTGGGGGGTGCACGCTAAACTCCGATTTCAAGACCGATAAAGCCTCGTCGATTCCTGGTCGATGCGAGCAAATGTCGAGGCATATGTGCTCGATAACTGAGGGATACCTTAAGAAGGTAAAGAAAGACTGCAACTGGGAGGGCAAATAGGTGGTGATTCCGACCCCCGAAGAAGACATCACCACCCATGTGGAAATGTTCTAAGTGTTTACACTTACCCTTTCACGTTGGGCCCCCTCGACCCTGTCATCGTTGATTTTTGCCGTTAATATCAAATAACCCTAGGCCAAATCCATCCTACCTTTTGGCAAATTGTTATTATTCTCCGATTCTTCGTGAGCAAAGTCGAGGGGCTCCCTTTCACCCTCGATCACCTTATCAGATTGTATAGCCCCAGACTCTATTGAGGCGGGCTACTAAAATTCTGTTCTCGAGCATAGACGAGGACAAGGATCGAGATTGGATGGGCCAGTTCGTTCGAGTGAGGACGTCTGACCTAATCCCCGCTGAGAAAATGCCATTTCCCGAGAAATGAAACATGAATCGTTTGTACCGTCTCACTGTTAGCTTCCATGTATTATTTGTTCCTTTGTCTTTTCTCATTGATGTCTTTTTCCATGATGTAGCAGTTGCTTGGATGCCTCGTGCGATTCCCGACCTCGAGAGCTAGGTTCGGAACCTGGCCTTGACCTCTACATACGCCGAGAACTCATGGCGCGATTTAGCAAAGGGCCAATGGGAGGCCAAGAATCACGGTAAGCCCACTTTTTTGTGTATTTGATGATTTGATTAAGATGCCCTTCTTCTACTTATTCATTTTTCTTGTATACAGTCCGGGCAAGGATGCGATCATAAGGCACCCGTCTGGTGAGAAGGGGACTTCGACCCCGATTCCGAAGCCGATGAAGGATAAGAAGAGGAAAAGGACCTCAACCTCCTAGGATCCAAAACCTAAGAAGAATTCGGTTCGTAATCCGAAGAAAGAAACTGTTGCCTTGCTTGTGGATATGATTCAACGGCTAAGGGAGGAAGAAAAAGAAAATGAAGATGATGGCTCGTAAATGGTGGCCTGAGTGATGAAAACCATCGAGGCCCCAAAGGCCGCTGAGTCGGTGGTGGTTAAAGATATTCCACCTCGAGCCGGGTAAGCCTGGAGGGGCCGGCTCCGAGGCCCTTCGCAGCGAAGAGAATGCCCCAAGTGGCTCACATGGGGCAATAGATATTAGAGACTCACCGATTCTCCCTGCGTTTTTCGAGAAGGTAATTCGGGAGGCCCAAGCTACGAGGACTCCCAAAGTAGACGGGGCCCATGGAGGGGAGGACCCTTTCCGTGGTTACTTTATCATGGTCGAGGATGCTACAAACCTGAGTAAAGCATCAAGTCTCCTCGATGAGGCTCAACACGCCTTGAATTGGGTGAGTCTCAACTCCCTTTGTCGATATCATACTTAGTTTATTTCTTCTTTTCCTGTCTAATTTCCTTTCTTTTTTCCGTTTAATCTGTGGCACTCCATCAAGAGGCGGTTTCAAAGTCCCGAACAAAGCTTAGCCGATGTGAGGCTGACCTCCAAGGGCTCAAGGAGGAGAGAAATGCCCTTAAACTTCTCATTGGGCAAAAAGAAGAGGAGATCAAGGACCTCCGAACCGAGTTGGCCAAGGATCACCAAGATCAGACCGACCTGATTGAGCAGGCAATGAAAATCTTAAAATCTCATGGGCTCGATTCGGGAACAGTGGCTAACATTTCAATCTCACAGCTGTAGCAGAAGGTCGAGAGGATCGAGCAGCTCCGCTAGGAGGTCAACATGATGAAGGCGGAGACCTTGGGGTAGAAAGAAAGTATGGCCGCTTTGCTGCAGAAAAAGAGGTTGCTCGAGCCCAATTGTCATTGGTCAAAAAGTTAGCTTCGAGGCATGAAGGAGAAGAGTTTAGCTCAAGCAAAGAAAACAGAGGAGCTCGAGGCTCGGTTGGCTTCTGAACTTGCAAAGGCCAAATCTGAAGCCAAAAAGGCAAAGGCCGAGGTACAGGAGATCATGGTCGTCTACCGGGCTGATGCTGAAGTCGCTCAAGTCCAAGCGAGAGAGACAGCCGAGACCACTCAAACTCGAGCACATTGGATTGCTGAACTCGCCAAATGCCAATCTCGGA
>AWOL01S0045633.1:14858-50459 GCA_000715115.1 Nicotiana otophora
ACCGTTTATGTTATCTAGCCGAATGAAGCAGCAGCAGGGGTGCCAGCCCTTTCATGTTTCTTCTGGCCCTCTGCTCGTCTTGCTTTCCCATCAAAATCTTCAGGCTTGCTACCCAAATTAAAAATCGGGTATGCCACTTGATCTTGATGAGTACTCTGACACCAACTTGAGAAACATTGAAGATTTGTCCTCTAAGAGTCGTGCTGGAGTATCGAACTCAGCCACCCGACCTGCATAGGCATCGAATTCTATCAAGCTCATGCTATTTCAATGTGACAGGCATTCAGATCATGTTGCTTATCAGAATCCTAGTCCTAGACAAGAGAAATACTACACTTTCAACGTAACTAACTTATGACAATTGGTCAACAAGAAGAGAAGCATAAGCAGTCTCGCAAATACTACTCATTCTCTTCCTTAATTTTTTTTTTTGGGGGTGGGGGTTCAGGCCGTGAATAAAAATGCTTTTCAGAGAGGGGCACAATATGGTTAATGATGATTCGAGAACTCAACTTAATAAACAAAAGTTACAATTAATGATATGAAGGGGAGCCTTGACGCAACTGGTAAAGTTGTTGCCATGTGACCAGGAGGTCACGGGTTCGAGCCGTGGAAACAGCCTCTTGCAGAAATGCAGGGTAAAGCTGCGTACAATAGACCCTTGTGGTCCGGCCCTTCCCCGGACCCCGCGCATAGCGGAAGCTTAGTGCACCATGCTGCCCTTCTTTTACAATTAACGAATACTAACACAAAATTTCTCTCTTATAACAAGTGAAGCATAGAGAACGCACCATCACTGAGGACCAGAACCAGATCACTGTCAATAACTGTAGGGATACGATGTGCAATGGTACAAACAGTGCAGTCCCTAAACTCTGTCCTAATAATCTTCTGGATGAGGTTATCTGTTGCTGAGTCAACCGAGGCAGTCGCTTCATCAAGCACCAAAATTCTGGCTTGTTTAAGTAAAGCCCGCCCAAGGGATACAAGCTGCCTTTGGCCCACACTCCAATTATCTCCATTCTCCAAGACTGCCGGCAACAAGTTGGTAAATAATTTCATCAGAACTCAAAATAAAACCAAATAAGACCGAGGAAAAGGCTGCATCACTGTCAGCAGTGCATGTCTTAGTCCAATCTAAGAACAGATACCTGGTGTTTCGAGCTTTTGATCTTTTTGCCTGACAATCTCTCCAAGCTGGGACTTCTCAAGTGCCTGAGAGGTAGAAAATAAGACCCAACTGAAATCAGCATCATAAAGCAGACATGATCCACTAATGACTTCAGCTTCTACTTATACATTGGAATGTTAAAAACTTTTTTATTTCTTTGTTTCAAAACGTCACGCCAGTCTAATTGAAAAGAATCTCAGCCTATAAAAAAATGTGTAGGTAACCAGGGAGAAAAACCAAATATTACCTGCCATATTTCTAGATCTGAATGTTCTCCAAGGGGGTCAAGGTTGTCTCGAATTGTCCCTTCAAATAATGTTGGATCTTGGGGAATAATACTCAAACGACTTCGAAGGTCATGAAGGCCAATTGTTGAAATATCAATGTTGTCGATTATTATTTTTCCAGCTTCTGGTTCAAGCAATCTGAATAAGGCCTGAATCAGAGTAGATTTACCACTACCCGTGCGCCCCACAATTCCAATTTTCTTTCCTCCAGGAAATTTGCAAGATACACCATGAAGCACAACTGGAAGACTCTCCTTATAACGAACCTAAGAGGAACAACAAAATAGTCATTAGTTTTCTCTTTTCCCTGATATCCGAGGGGAAGGTATGGGTACTACAAGTTGTTTCCATGAGCTACACCAATGTTCATTCCCAGAGTCCAGCAGTGTTTGACAAACTTATGCATCATCAATGGTATTAGATTTTTAAAACTTTCATGAACTAAGCATGACATTTGACTGCATCCCAAAGTCATTTTCCTAAAAAGCATGCTTAAAACGGTGAATGCATATGACAACAGAGACTTGAAACAGTTGCAGTTTACTGCAGCTTGAAGAAAGTGAGTGCATATGAAATGCAAGGACATTAAAAATCTGCAGTTTAATGTAAGCTTGAAGACATTCTTTCCAGTCACCATCTCCCGTTGATTGTTTCTCTTAGTACGGTCAACAGCATTCCTCTCCCTTATCATCTGATTCTATCTGCTTTAACTTTAACTTTCACAAAAATATGATTTTCACTTTCCCGCAAAAACTAGAAAGGTTGTGTGTCATTACCAAAACCTCATTCGTTCATACAACTACATAATATCAAAGGCTATACAAATTTCAAAAAGAAAAAACTCAAGAGTGCAGTAATATCATAAGTTGTTTTATATTATTGAATCTTCAATGCCAGTGTGACGTCCAAAAAACAAGAAAACCATATACAACACAAAGGAAATATTAATCGTGCATACCTTTAAATCAATCAGTTCAATGGTTCCTTCTTCCGGCCATGACAATGAGGGACGAGGTTCAATAATTGAAGGGGCCTCACTAGGAATATGGCAATATTGATGAATCCTTTCTATTGATATAATCTTGTTTTCAAGCTTGCAGAAGCTGAGTATCCATCGTGACAGGCGGGCATTCAAGTTTAGGCCATATGTCACGGCAAGGCCTGCCATACCTATGGGAGTAGATACATGACAATTAGAATTATGATATCAATTCTCCCAATCTGTAAGTCAAAAGTAGTTGCCCATTTTGCAAATTTTTTTTTTTGGGCAAAATAGTGTTTTTTAATCAATGAAAGATTTTATTCATACGATTCCAGCACCAAGACAGTGCTGGAAACTTCAAAATCTGGATGAATAACTTCGCCTTCAAAGAATTTCCAATATCCTCTTAAGACTTGAATCATTATTAGCGTCTGAATAAGGTGACATCACTCAAATTCTTCTTTTCCCATTTTGAGGTAGATTGACCCAAGTTACATTCTTTGCAATGTTCATGAATTGCTTGTAGGTATTGCGGGGTTCGAATGCACAATACAATCAGAACTATTAACTTGAAGGTTCATTATAAATGATCAAGACTTGAAGCAAGATTTTCATCACACAGGGATAATATAATGTACTTACTAGGATCTATAGTTCCATGAGGAAAGCTCACTAGTAAAACCATGCAGAAAGCAAAGACAAATGTAGAGAGCAACTCCATGCGTAGGCAAAGCCATTCAATTGCTGCAAGACTGCAGAAGAATGGCCGAGCAAAACAATCCAAGAGATAAAGGTTCCTCTTCATAAATCTCTTTTCTTGCCCAAAACCTCTGATTGTTGCAGCTCCAGCAATTGACTCAGCAAAAAGATGGATGATTGGAGATTTTTGGATGCTAACAATGCGAACTAGTTCCCTTGATGAAGCCATATAGTATTTCTGCACAAATTTGATCACAATTATTTTAAAACTAATCAGTTGGAAACTGGAAGAGACAGAATTGTGAGTCCAAAACTTGCATGCACGAACTATTTCAACTTCTGCAAGGGATTGGTGGCTGATAGTGGAAAATGAAAAGGACAAAAACTTATTTCAAGGGTAATACTCTAGCACCTAGATGGTTCAAGTAATGGCAAATCTCGAAAAGCAGTATTCAAACTCCAACTACACACCAGATGTCCTCATCTACCACGGCAACCCAATTAGATGGTAGCCCCAGGAACATATTCTTATGTAATGTGATTACAGATAGTCACAAGTAATTGCAAGACCAACTTTTTTATTTTTATTTTGATAATCGCGGTGTCCGGACCAGCTTGCGCACACCTCGACTATTCCACGGGATACCTGCCACCTCCCACCAGCAACAGGTACCAGGTAACTCTATCCACCAAGGCTTGGATAGAACGGAAGAAATCACCTAGTGTTTTTTGCCTTCGCTGGGCTTTGAACCTAAGACCTCATGGTTCTTACCCACTTCATTGACCACTAGGCCACACCTTTGGGTGCATTGCAAGACCAACTTCATAAGCAGCAAAGTCATCTTTAGAGAACAAAAAAAAAATTAAAATGCACCTAGAAAATAGTCTTCACATGTTGGTGAGAATTTTCAGCAGTAAAAGATGAACAAACCCCAAAAACAAAAATTCTTCAAGAAAACACTCCACATGAAGGATTATATGTCTTTTTTTTTCTTTTTTTCTGATAACCAAGGATTAGATGTTCTTAATGTAAGTTTACAAAAATGAACATTAGCAGTATAAAAGAATCTCACCAAAATCCCACTTGTCAAAGAACCTCTAAGATTTAGCCAAAGATGTTCTAGTTTTACATATTTGCTGATGGAAGAAAACTTTTAGGATGAACTAGCAGCACATTAGAGGAAACTAAATATGAGAGGGACAGGAGAGAGAGAGGAAAGAGATTGTATTATTAGATCATCTTGGAGTTTTAGATGCATAAACTAAGACTAGTTTTCGGGGAACTTATGTTTAACAGTGGAAAAGGTCTGTTCCGTCAGTTACCTGCATCCATAGGCAAGCAATAGCCATTGGGACGACAAGTAATAAAACTTGCCAGGTAACTTTTGACATAACACCAACAATACCAATAAGCTGAATTGTAGTTGAAGCAAAGCCGCCAAGTCTGAAAGGAATATCAAGATCAACCACACTTTGATCAATCGACACCTGGTAAACCATAAGAACCCCTTAGAAAATTGCTCTAGCCGAGAGAATCATGGAGCAACCATGAGCAGAGGATTGCATTAAAAAGGAAATATTAAGCAGTAACAATACTTGGACATACGCGATTCAATATCCGCCCTGCTGGTGTGGAGTCAAAGAAAGACATTGGAGCCCTAAAGACTGTCGTCAGCATTCTCAAAAATAGTTTTTGTGCAGCCTCTAGACCAAATGTAGCAACCAGGACTGCCCTAACAAAGATAAACCATGAGCTTCCAAAAGCAAGGGCCATATAAACAAGAATAAGCACCAAACTAGTTGTCCTAGGACTGTCCCCTGGAGTTTGTGGATTTGCCCAAGCCATCCACCAGTTACTAGCTATTTGAAGCACCTGAAATAATGTCTGTGCAAGAATGATAAGCGGAATCAACAAGCCCTTATAAGCGGCCGCCATATATGACAAATAAACTTTCATGCTAACTTTTCCCCTCTCTCGTTCCTCTTCCTGAACAAGCTGCTTTTTTCTCAATCTTTTAGCTTTCTTTTTCTCTTTGATTGCCTTCTTATCAGCAGCTGAGACACCTTCTTGCACTTCCTTTGCAAGACTGTCAATACTCTTTTCGCCTGAATCACATTTTTTAGCCACTACAGCAGAACCATCAGGCGAAGGATCTTTCTCCAATTCTTCAGAAGATTGGTACGAAAAATCCATAGCTTCAATTGCTTCATGATGAGCTGAAACCAAAGCGTTGAAGTCGGTCCCTGCTTGCAGAAGTTCATCATACTTTCCACATTGACTGATACGACCTTCCTTCAGGACCTGTGAATGGAAAGAGTCATTTGGGAATTAATTGTGGCCTAATACTGATTAAAAAAGATGTTTACCATCAAGTTTGATGGCTTTCTTCTCTTCATCGTTCTAGAATGTAAAAGGACCGGCCCAAGTGTAAGCCTCTTTAGACTTTTAGTATAGGTTAGATGTGTGCATCTTGAGGAAAAATGAGTAAAATTGTCTAGATATGCTAAATACACTTTGACTATATGATCTACGGGACAGAAAAGGGTTAAAGATTTAAGACATGATATATTGTTGTTGATATTTCTAGCACACTACCACTTATCAGACAGTTGTAAGGAACACACGAGGTTTAGTTCAGTGTTATTTTCCTTTTTGAATCTCTTTTTCAAAAAACATTCCCAGATCTGTTGGTACTACAAAGTCATCTGAAAGAAGTGGAGAAAAGCTCTTTTCTCTGACGGCAAAAATACAGACTATCCACAGGTAAGCTCCAACCATACTGTGCATCGTTTTTAGGATGAATTCCTCAAGCTTGTGATTCTCGACCTTGACAATTCATATTTAAAAACAGATAAAACTTAGAAGCAAAGCCATCTTTATTTGCAGTTAAAATTGCTCCATCATTCTTCAAATTTTGACGCAGAAAACAACATGTACAATAAAAAGAAACTGAAGGAATAATATACCATGCTTTCAGTACAAGCATAGATAGCAAACCTTGTCTGACCTGTCACCATACCTCAACATCTGTCTCACTTTTGAACTGATATATAGGATAAAAATCCATGACGAAAGGACGAAATACACTTGACAAAACAATGCTAGCAATTTAAATAGACGGCTTCAAGCTATAGAGAAACTTTTACAGACAATCCAACAAGAACAAGGAGCGGTATTGGATAGTGAAATGGAATACACCACCTACCAATATCATGTCAGCAGCTGGCAAAAATTCAACCTGGTGAGTGACGAAAACCACCGTTTTTGCTGCTAGTGCTGTTAGTATGTACTCCTGCAGTAAAATAATTGCGCATTCAGCAAATTTCCTTCTAATTGAGCAGTAGAAATGATTACGCTAAAACTAAGCATAACCTTAAATAATTCTGACCCAGTGTGTGCATCAACAGCACTAAAAGGATCATCAAGTAAATATATATCAGCGTCCTGATAGAGCGCCCTGGCAAGTTGCACACGTTGCTTTTGACCACCACTAAGATTTATGCCCCTATCACCAATAATAGTCTGATCTCCATGTGAGAAAAGCTCTAAGTCCTTTTTCAGAGAACAAGCATGAATCACGGCCTTGTATTTTGCCTTATCCATTGGGCTACCAAAAAGGATATTATCTTCTATAGTTCCAGATTGTATCCAAGCCGACTGTGAGACATAAGCAGCATTTCCACATATTCTAACCTAACACAAGTGGACAAAGTAAAACCACGACAAAAGAATGCTGATTAGAGCTTCTCCCATATTCCTAAAAAATTGGATATATTGAAATCCAAGAGAAAAGACAATGAGAAACATCTTTCAATTTGACTTACTTCACCAGAGATTTTGGGAATCTCACCAAGGATGCAAGAAAGGAAGCTTGATTTCCCTGAGCCAACCACGCCACAGACAGCAACACGCATGCCCTTTTCTACCCTTAGTTGTATGCCTGCCAACGTTGGACTTGAAGAAGACGGATCCCACCAAAATTCACTATCTTTAATTTCTATTGCGACATTTGTGATGTCTCGAGGCACCACAATGGTTGCATCTTCCTGCAACTCTTCCTCTTGCAGAAATCCAGCAATCCGATCAAGGGATACTTTTGTCTGAGCCATCATCGACACCAAGTCAGGGAAATTCCTAAGTGGTTCTTGGAGGATCCTGAAAGTCGCCAACGCAGAAAGAACACTTCCTGCCGTAAGCTGACCGCCCAACAGTATGCAAGTACCAAACGTAACAGCTGAAACAAATATAGGGGAGCTCCAGAAAATGAAGGTGATGAAAGCTTGAGAGTAGAGAGCTTTTCGAAGATACTTGAATTCTACGTTCCGCATTTCCTCTAGCATTACTCTATACCTATCCTCCCAAGCTTGTAACTTCAGAATCCTCATGTTCCTGAGGCACTCGGAAGTCTTTCTCATCCTATCGTCCTTGGCACCCATTAGTTTATCTTGATAGTCTTCCTGAACCCTAGCTAATGGGACAGTAGCAACAATGGAAATAATGGTGGCAACTAGAGTTGCCACGGATGCAATACCAACATTTTTATACAAAATAGCAAGAGCCAGAATGATTTGAAGAGGCAGCATCCATATATCATGAAGATACCACGAGTAGTCGCCTACTCTCTGAACATCTACTGCCATGTAATTAACAATCTCTCCACTAGTGTGACTTTGCCTAGCTGAACTCGAGAGCCTCAGTCCCTTACGATATACCATTGCAGTGAGAGCTGATCTCACATGCATGCCCAAAATGTCGACTCCAAGATACCACTGCCGGGTCGTTAAGGTCTCAACCAATTTTGCGGTGAAGAATATTCCAGCCAAAATGTATCCCTCATGAGGGAATGTCTCCACTCCTGCTAGGTAGTCTACAAAGTAGCTAATCATGTATGGACCCACATAAGAAACACAAGTGTTCAGCCCTGCGAAAATCGCATTGCAGGCGGCCTCCTTCCAGAAAGATTTGAGAATAGCCCAAGCTAAAGAAGGCTGCTTTGAAGGATCTTCAGCCTTCAACTTTTCCCAATTTGCATTTAGTATCTTGTAATTTGTCTTAGAACGATCTCGTTGCGCAAGAAGCGGAATGTCCTTCAGCTCAAGTGGTCTGTTTGCCCCGACTGAAAGAAGCGGGTTCAACCAAGAAAGAGTAGCCAAACTAAAAAGGCCCGCATCACTGTAAGGAGTAACTTTAAGACATGCAGGTTCTTCTTCAGGGAGCAATGGCTCCTGAAGATCAGAGTTCCTAGTTACTTCAATACCAGTGACACCCCTAATAGCAACAAAACAGAGGAAGGCAAGAGCAGGGGTAGCAGCAAGATTTGCAAAGATATGAGAATTTAAATGGCTGGAGCCTTCAATTGCCAATGCTCTACTATCAGAGTACAAGGTAGACAAACAAATGACAAAAGACACCACCCACCATATCCTTGACAACAATGGGAATTTCAAACTGCCTTTGTACTTACAATAAAGAGCAGTGAAGCTCAAGACAACCCAAGCCAAACTCTGAGTTACAGGAAAGAGAATTAAAGTCCAATTATTCAATCTGTAATTAGCCTTTCTAATCAAACCAACCCCATCAAAACCTAACACCACAACATGCACAAACAAGACATAAAAGCAACACAAAACTGAAGCTTTATAGGCTCTACCTAACTCAATACTCTGTATTATTTCCACATCACCACCTCTATGTCTACCAGGAACTGAATTACCATCAGAATCATCCTTGCGAAATCGAACCCGACCGACACATAGAAATATCTGCTTAGCAGATACAATAAAGAGAAACACAAGAAACAATGTCAAGTTGACACAGATGGACGATAGTTCCAAGAAAGAAAGGCCTTGAAAAGCAACTGAAAATAGCAACACCGTGTGAGCAGAATTTCTAGCTGTGTTGAAGAAAAGATTGATACCCATCATCGAAAAGTATCAATCTCCAGCATGAAAAAGGAGCAAAGTAGATCAATTTTGTTGAAGCTGGATCGAGAGTCCGTAGTAGTATTGTATTGTTATACTAAACCAGCAATAAGGATTGAATCCAAAAGGGGCATTTTCACCATCTGGACATAACACATGAAATGATGACAAGTAACCCAGTGAGAGAAAGATTCTGCAGACACATAACACATAAAAACAAATTCATATTGTATAATCAACGAAAAAAAGAAAGAGAGAGAAATGCACAAAACAAGGTGACAAGCGAGACGAAACAAACCCATTACAGAAAATACAAAATACTGACCTGGGTTTTTGGTATTTTCCTCAGAGGAAGAGTCGTGTATCGAGCCGGTGTGGAGATTGTCGAGGCAAAATTCTGCAACGATAGAGATAGACAGTATTTGTAGTAGCAAATAGCTAGCTATTTCACACACACACACACAGAAAAAGAGAGAGTAGTGCTACAATAACAACCCACACCTACAATACACTAGCCTTCGTTGTGTAATGAGGTGGTGATGATATATAAGAGAGAGAAAAACAGATCCACCATAGTCTGTGATATACTAATATATAAACGTATTAATATATGTTTATAATGGTAAAAAGAAAGCCAGAAATGTAGCACTCAATATTTTACTGTATCATTGTGTTTGGAATTATTAGACTTGTGATCACTATTTTAGTTATTTACCTTTCAAGAGTTTCAGTCTCGATAGGACTCTTTGAATAAAAACAAACAAAGCTGATCACACCCCTCTCTCTCTTTCTGATATGTGTGTCTTCTAGCTGAGATAAAATAAGAAAGTGAAAAATAAACTATATTGTGATTTGAGTATGAATAGATCACTCTGAATTTGTTGGTCATTTATATACAGATAAAGAAATAGGTATAAGGGAAATAATTAAGACATAAGTCATCCCAATGAAGCAGAGGAATAATGGAAGGCGATTCGGAAAGAAGAATATTATAACAATATGCTTTTAGCATTTGCATGTGTGAGATCGTCGAATTAATCATAAACTAAGATTAGGGTTTTAAAAAGACCATCTCAGCATTAATTTATGTCATCCGAATATCATGAATTTCCAAGATGTTTGTTGAGATTTCTTAGGTGGGGTTTAACTTTGGTTTTGGTTTAATTTCCAAAAAGTAATTGTAGAAAAAACTCTGCATTTTAGATTAGTTCTTGAATGTACCTGCTTTCCTTTTTTATTGTTTTATACATTTTACCCAACAAAAAAACTAACGGTGCTTCAACTTATCATTCACGTGACTTGAATCCTACACTTTTAATTAATAATTATATTGGAGAATTAGAGAAGGGAAAGGAAGAAGAGTGACATCGAAAATCAATCTCACTTATTATGTGAGAGAAGCTCACGAATTACGTCACATTGTATTCCCTCCGTTCATTTTACTCGTCAATTATAGATTTTGTTCCTCTATTAAAAAATAATAAATAAAGTACAGAATTTATCATAATACTCATATTAATTAATGTATAGTATTAATGGATTTAAAAAAATTATTTGAAATAAGTAATTAATGCTAAGGGCAAAGCAAGAAAAATAAATTATTTTTCTCTTGATATGCGAAAAGTGATAAATAAAAATTTAATTTTAAAATACTTGACAACTAAAAGGGAACGGAGAGAGTATAAGCTTTTGATGATTCGGATCTTCTACTTTTATGTTTTCCTTTTTATTTTAAAGATCGTTATATTTTATTTTGGGAAATTGTTTTTGATCTAAGCGGGTCTTCTAATTAAATAAAATTTAACAGCATGGGTGCTTTCTAGGTGGGAATTTGTGGATTGGTGACGTGAGTATGAGTGTGATAGCATATGATGAGGAAAAAAAGGTACGTAGTAAAACTGTAAAAGAGAAAAAAGTGGTATGCTCTTGTATTAATTATTAATTAGGTAGCTTTATTCAATTCTTTTTATTTGAACATTGACGTCTCAATTTATGTTTCATTTTTTTTTTCTAAAGGAGGACCACCGCCTTGGCTTTCCGTAATGGTTTACAACAGCCAGAGCTCTCACACCGACCAGTCCTATGTTTTTTTAAATTGAAGTGCATTAGTGCAACAGTCAATTCGCTTATATCGTTGTTAGTCTTGGTCCTATCTCAACTTTATAGAATGTGTGGATATATTTTTTAGAAAATTAGTTTCTGGATAAGTGTTTCACACATGCTGAGGGACCTACGTTCAATATAATGAGTTACCATATCCCATAAATTTTGATAGAATATATATATATATATATACTTTAAAAATAATTATACAAATAATTAACTACTTCCTAAAAACTAAAAACCTTTAGGGATTATTGGTTGAGCAGTTTGTTCAAGGTTTTCTTACCCAACTTATTGGTTATGTTAAAAGTTAGTGGTGCTCCCGTCACACTAACAATTTGGATATGTCTCTTGTTGAAATTCGAATACAAACACAGAGCCGTCGCAGCAGAAATTAATCATGAAACGTACCTCCAACCATTGTTGTTCAAGCGTTGTAGGAAATCGTCTTTGAAACCTTTAGCAGAAAACGTAGGAAGTCTTCTATCATGTGCCTATCGTAGGATGCCAGACTGATGGAGTCACATGCGTATTATAGGTAGGCTACAGACTCTTATAGCCTGTTTGGCCAAGCTTCTAAAATCTGCTTATTTTTTCAAAATTGATTTTAAAAAAAAGTACTTTTGATGAGAATCAGTTTGTGTTTGTCTAATTAATTTGAAAAGTACTTTTGAGCAGTAATTAATGTTTGGCCAAACTTTTGAAAACTGCTTCTTAGTGTATTTTTTTCAAAAGCGTTTTTCAGAAAAGTGCTTTTGAAGAGAAGCTACATTTTTTTGCTTTTCAAAAACTACTTCTGCTTCTCCTCAAAAGCACTTTTATTCTTCTAAAAGCTTGGCCAAACACCTCAATTTTTGCCTCAAAAAACTTGGCCAAATAGGCTATTAGGCAAATAATTTAGCCCTAGGGACTTCTCAATAACTTACTGTTGCCCTAGGGACCCATAATAAAAAAAATATTTCTTTCCATTAAAGAAACTATCATATATGCATAACTACATAATATTACCCGATATATTATTTACTTGGGAGACAAGGTAAATAATTTATTATCTTATATGTGGGTCATACTAGAAGTATCTAGGAGGGATGATAAATTTCTAACATTCTCCCACTTGGCCCACATATTAAAATAAGATAATCCTTTATGAGAGATAAACATATAATATGGCCATAAACTTTATCACTCAACTAAAAGTTATGCAACAATCACTTTGACTACAACATATTATTACATGAATCATGGCGATCATGCTCTTAAACAAACAATTCCTTCCATGTATTACGATGTACAATATGTTCTAACAAAGTGTCAACAACTTTATGAATGAACTTAATATAAGTCATTTAAAGTCTAACTTTATTGACCCAATGATCACAAAATAATACATGAAAAATCTAAGTGTGCAATGTCATGTATATCAAAATAAACATAATGTCTAGACAAACTGTTAGAGAATAAAGCAAGGCTAAATTGAGTTACTAAGACCTATATGGGTTACGTGATCCTTGAAAATATTAGTCGGCAGACTTTTAGTCATAGGATCAACAATCATCAAAGTAGTACTAACATGCTCAAAACTCACATCTTGCTTCTTCACATGGTCTCTAACCATCAAGTACTTTATGTCGATGTGCTTGCTTCGGCTGTCACTTTTATTATTCTTAGAAAAGAACATTGCAGTTGAATTGTCACAGAAGATTCTCAATGGCCTTAAAATGGAATTGACAATCCTAAGGCTGAAAATAAAGTTTTTCAACCATAACGCATCTGATGTAGCTTCATAGCATGCTATAAATTCAGCTTCCATTGTGGATGTTTCAACAATGGTATGCTTGACACTTCTCCAAGACACATCACCTTCAGCAAGAAGGAAAATGTATCTTGAAGTGGATTTACGAATGTCTTTACATCCACCCAAATTAGAGTCTGAATATCCAATTACCTTTAATGAGTCAGAGTATTTGTATGTGAGCTTAAAATCCTTGGTTCCTTGCAAATATCTCAAAATCCTTTTACCAACTTTCCAATGGTCAAGACCAGTGTTACTTTGAAATCTGCCAAGCATTCCTACCGCAAAAGCAATATCAGGTCTAGTACAGACTTGTACATACATAAGGCTCCCAACAAGCGAAACATATGGAATGTCTTTCATTTGCTCCTTTTCCAATGCATTTTGTGGAAATTGATTCAATGAGAATTTGTCACCTTTAATTATGGGTGCTGCTATAGGTGAACAGTTCTTCATCCCGAATCTTTCCAGAATTCTTTCAATGTTGGCCCTTTGAGACAGTCCAAGTAATCTTTGGGATCTATCTATGTGAATCTCTATACCAATGACATAAGAGGCTTCACCCATATCCTTCATATCAAAGTTCTGGATAAGGAACTATTTAGTCTCATGCAACAACCCCAAATTACTACTTGCAAGTGAAATGTCATCCACATATAGGACTAGAAAAATATATTTGCTCCCATTTATTTTAAGGTATATACACTGATCAATGATGTTCTCCGTACAATATTATAAAATTTAATATACCATTTGCGGGAAGCATGCTTTAGCCCATAAATGAATTTATTCAACTTACAAACAAGATGACTTTTGTCCTTATCACATGTCACGACCCGAAATTCTCACCTTCGGGACCGTGATGACGTCTAACATTTTACTTGCTAGGCAAACCAACGTTAGAATAATATTAGCCATTTTAAAATAAATTTTAAATTAATTAATAACAAAGGAACAAATGCAAAAACAAAGTCTGAAATAAAGTGAATAATCCATAATAATAGTGATGTCTAAATATCATCCCAGAATTAGAGTCACAAGTGCACGAGCTACTAGAATAATACGAATAAAGATCTGAATGAAAATAAAGTTGTCTGAAAGAAATACACAACTATGATAAAGTGTAAGGGAACTTCAGAACTGCGAACACCATGCAACTATACCTCAAGTCTCCTGCGAATAGCTTAATCCGAGCAAGTATACTGTGCGCCGCTAGAATCAACTCCAGTATCTGCACAAGGAGTACAGAGTGTAGTATGAGTACAACCGACCCCATGTACTCTGTAAGTGCCGAGCATAACCTCGACGAAGTAGTGACGAGACTAAGGCAGGTCGCTTACATTAACCTATACGCATTAATAATAATAATAATAACATGAATAAAAGTAAGACCGGTAAATCATATCAAAAATTGAAGTCAATTCAACATTCATAATCCCTCAATTTATTTTCGCTGCGGCATACAACTCGCTCCAATAATATAAACTTAAAATATAATCCGTTGCGGCGTGCAACCCGATCCAATAATATAATCTTTCAATTAAATTTCGTTGCGGCGTGCAACCCATTCCAACAATATAAACAAAAAAATAAATCTGTTACAGCGTGCAACCCGCTCCAATAATATAATTAAACAACTCTTAAACGTAAAAATACTCCAATAAATATCATATTTAATAAGAAATTATTAGGCAACAAAGCATACAATTATTATGATTTATTTAGAAAATAATTAATGACAATTAGCAATTAATTATGGAAATTAAGGATGAAATAGGCATTTTAATAATTAGTATGCTAAATGTCAAGTAACAATTAAGTCACATAAATCAAATAAGCATGTAGCAATTATAGCATGGATTCAAGGCATGATATTGAGCAAGGAATATGAGAGAAATAATTAATATAATAATTAATTCATGATTTAAAACGATTTATGATTTTTCAAGTAATTATGCAAACAATTAATTTGACGACGTATAGGCACTCGTCACCTCGCTTATACGTCATTATACATGAAATTCTCTTAACAAATAATTTAAGGGTTCTATTCCCTCAAGTTAAGGTTAACCACAACACTTACGTCGCTTCGCAACCAATTTCAAGATTCCAATGCACCTTTGCCTCGCAAATTCATGTCCGAAAGTTTCAAATCTAATCACAAACAATTCAACACGAATCGTAGGAACTAATTCAATATGAAATTACAAATTTTTCGGATTAAAATTTGAAATTTATTTTTAAAATTGACAGTGAGACCCACATATTGAATCCCAGAAAAACTCACAAAATCCGAGCACCCGTTCCGATACGAGTTCAACCATACAAAAATTATCGAATTCCGACATCGGATTGCATTTCAAATCCTCAATTAAAGTCTTTGAAGATTTCTATCATTTTCAATCCAATCTTTACCCATTTGAACTTAATAATCTTCCCACAACCTTATTGGTACAAGAATGTATAACTAATACTCTCACATCCAAGAATCACACTCATAATTATCCATCTTTACCCAAACTCGAAATTGAAGACTAGGGATAGAATCTTACCTCTTGGGTGATGATCTTGTGATATTTCCTTGTTGGATTTCAAAGCTTGAACAAGATTTTTGATGAAAAAAGCACTTGAGCTTCTTCCTCTCTCTAGAACACTCTCACTTCTCTCTAAAATCATCAGATAAGTGTCCCAAAATAAGCCCCAAAGCTTATTTATCAAAGTGGGGTCGGATTATGAAAATAAGAAAATGGACTCTCCGAACTCAGGTATGCGGTTGCACAATGTACCGCACAATGGGTATGCGGGTCGCACAATGGACCACAAAATCGATGCCGAAAACTGGGCTGCATTGGACAGGTCTGCGACCCTTTTTGCGGTCGCACAATGGGTTTTGCGATCGCATAATGATTCCGCGGTCGCACATCTGACCGCAAAATTACATTTTTTCAGCCTTTGGTAATTTGGTCATAACTTCTTGTAGGAGCATCCAAATGACGAATGGTTTGAAGAGTTAGAAACTAGACTCGAAGACCTTTCATTTGATAAGTTGATCATCACATACATCCTTATATATATTTAGATATTCTTGTCCAAAGTTTGGTCTTGTGCGTACTCATTTGGAACTTTAGTCTATTATGAAACTTTCCAACTTGACTTAGACTTAGGCCTCTCCTTAGGCCCCACATCACTTATAATATGCCTAGTACACTTATTATCATATCCAATTAATATCCATAATATTAATAGTCCTCAAATAAGAAGTAGAGTCCGCCCCCAAACACATAACATAACTTATCTCTTCCTTCACTCATTTCAATTTCCCGAATTTTTACTAACTCCCAAAATTTCCAAAAATTTCGCCAGAGTTTTCTTTGTAACTGGGCCTATCCACCTGCTAGAGAATCCCATAAACGAATCCTAATAACACATACATAATCCAATCAACATAACACAACATGAAAACAATACTAACAGTGGTATCATAAGCAATATATTACTAGAAAAGGAACGCCATTAACATCAACTATTCAGGTGATACGTAACTCATAGAAGGTAAGCTCTCTCATCTTCATAAAATACATAAATGAACGTTTAAATTAAAGATGACATTTTTGGGTCATCACATTCTCCACCTCTAAAACAAACGTTTGTCCTCGAACGAGATTAGAAAAGTACCTGAGCTGGTAAAAAGATGTGGATATTTGCTCCGTATGTCCGACTCGGACTCCCAGGTAGCTGCCTCAATCGGATGACCTCTCCATTGTACCCGAACTGAAGGATAACTCTTAGACCTCAACTGACGGACCTGCCGAGATAGAATAGCTACCGACTCCTCCTCATAAGTCAAATCTTTGTCCAATTGAGCTGAGCTGAAGTCTAACACCTGGGACGGATCATCATGATATTTCCGGAGCATAGATACATGGAATACCGGATGAACTGCTGATAAACTAGGTGGTAGTACAAGCATGTAGGCTACTTCACCCACCCTTTCAAGAATTTCAAAGGGTCCGATATACCTAGGGCTCAACTTGCCCTTCTTTACAAATCTCATTACACCTTTCATAGGTGAAACCCGGAGCAATACTCTTTCTCATACCATGAATGCAATGTCATGAACCTTACGGTCGGCATAACACTTTTGCCTAGACTGAGCTATGCGAAGTCGATCCTGAATAATCTTGACCTTATCTAAGGCATCCTGTACCAAATCGGTACCCAACAACCGAGCCTCTCCTGGTTCAAACCAGCCAACTGACGAACGATATCGCCTCCCACATAATGCTTCATATAGAGCAGTACAAATGCTCGATTGGTAGATGTTATTATAGGCAAACTCCGCAAGTGGCAAAAACTGATCCCAAGAACCTCCAAAGTCTATAACACAAGTGCGAAGCATATCTTCTAATATCTGAATAGTGCGTTCTAACTGTCTGTCTGTCTGTGGATGAAATGCTGTACTCAACTCAACCCGCGTGCATGGCTCACGCTGTACAGCCCTCCAGAAGTGTGAGGTGAACAATGTACCTCGATCGGAAATGATAGACACGGTCACACCGTGAAGGCGGACAATCTCGCGGATGTAAATCTCCGCTAACCGCTCTGAAGAATAGGTAACTGCTACTGGAATGAAATGCGCTGACTTGGTCAACCTGTCCACAATGACCCATACTACGTCAAACTTTCTCTGAGTTCATGGGAGTCCAACAACAAAATCCATAGTGATACGCTCCCATTTCCACTCAGAGAATTTCTAACTTCTGAAGCAAACCACCAGGTCTCTGATGCTTGTACTTAACTTGTTGACAATTCAGACACCGAGCTACATATGCAACTATATCCTTTTTCATTCTCCTCCACCAATAATGTTGCCGCAAATCTTGATACATTTTGGTGGCACCCGGATGAATAGAATACCTGGAGTTGTGGGCCTCTTCAAGAATTAATTCAGGAAGCCCATCCACAGTAGGAACACAAATACGACCCTGCATCCGCAGAACTCCATCATCTCCCACATCAACCTGCTTGGCACCACCGTGCCGTATCGTATCCTTAAGGACAAGCAAATGAGAATCATCATACTGTCGGTCTCTGATGCGCTCATATAAAGAAGATCGGACGACTGTGCAGGCTAGAACCCGACTAGGTTCTGAAATATCTAACCTCACGAATTGATTGGCCAAAGTTTGAACATCTGCAGCTGACGGCCTTTCACCAACCGGAATATACGCAAGGCTGCCCATACTCACAACCTTTCTACTCAAAGCATCGACCATCACATTGGCCTTTCTGGGTGATACAAAATGGTGATATCATAGTCCTTCAACAGCTCCAACCATCTTCGCTGCCTCAAATTGAGATCTTTTTGTTTGAACAGATACTGTAGACTACGATGATCAGTAAATACCTCACACGAGACACCGTAAAGGTAGTACCTCCAAATCTTCAACGCATGAATAATGGCTGCCAATTCTAAGTCATGAAAATGGTAATTCTTCTCGTGAAATTTCAATTGCCGTGACGCATATACAATCACCCTGTCATCTTGCATCAATACTGCACCAAGCCCAATGCGAGATGCATCACAATACACTATATAAGATCTTGAATCTGTGGGTAATACCATCACTGGCGCCGTAGTCAAAGCTGTCTTGAGCTTCTGAAAGCTCAACTCACACTCGTCTGACCATCTGAATGGGACACCTTTCTGGGTCAGTCTGGTCAATGGGCTTGCTATAAATGAAAACCCTTCCACGAACAGATGATAATAACCTTCCAAACCCAGGAAACTCCGGATCTATGTAACCGAAGTAGGTCTAGGCCAATTCTGAACAACCTCAGTCTTGTTAGGATCCACTTTTATGCCTTCAGCCGATACAACATGCCCCAAAAAGGCAACTGAGTTTAACCAAAACTCGTATTTTGAAAATTTGGCATATTACTGATTATTCTTCAAAGTCTGAAGCACAATCCGAAGATGCTGCTCATGCTCCTCTCGACTGCTGGAGTAATTCAAGATATTATCAATTAATACAACCACAAACGAATCCAAATAGGGCTTGAATACTCGGTTCATCAAATTCATAAATGCCACTGGGGCATTTGTCAGCCCAATTGACATCACTAGGAATTTGTTATGCCCATACCAAGTCCGAAAAGCTGCCTTAGGGACATCAGATGCCCTAATATTCAACTGATAGTAACTAGACCTCAAATCGATCTTTGAAAACACCTTGGCACCCTGAAGCTGATAGAATAAGTCATAAATTCTTAGCAATGGATACTTGTTCTTGATTGTGGCCTTGTTCAAATGCCGATAATCTATACACATCCGTATTGAACCATCTTTATTCTTTACAAATAACACCAGTGCACCCCAGGGCGAGACGCTAGATCTAATGAATCCCTGGTCAAGCAAGTCTTGTAACTGCTCCTTCAATTCTTTTAGTTCCGATGGGGCCATACAATATGGTGGAATAGAAATGGGCTGGGTGCCCGGAGCCAAATCAACACAGAAGTCAATATCTTTGTCGGGTGGCATCCCCGGCAAATCTGCAGGAAATATATCTGGAAACTCACGGACGACTGGAATTGAGTCCATATAAGGAACATCTGCACTGGGATCGTGAATATAAGCCAAATAGGCTAGACACCCCTTCTCGACCATACGCTGAGCCTTCACATAAAAAATAACCATGCTCGTAGAATGACCAGGAGTTCCTTTCCACTCTAATCGAGGTAACCCCGACATGGCTAAGGTCACTATTTTGGCGTGACAATCCAATATAACATGATAAGGTGACAACCAATCCATACCCAAGATTACATCAAAATCTACCATATCAAGAAGTAGAAGATCCACGCTAGTTTCAAGACTCCCAATAGTAACCACACACAAACAATAGACATGATCTACAATGATAGAATCCCTCACTGGCATGGACACGTGCATAGATGCACTCAAAGAATCAAGAGGCACAACCAAATATGAAGCTAAATAGGAGGACACATAAGAATAAGTAGATCCTGGATCAAATAAAACTAAAGCATCTCTATGGCAAACTGGAACAATACCTGTGATCACGACGTTGGATGAATCGGCCTCAGGCCTAGTAGGGAAAGCATAGAATCAGGGCTGGGCCCCACCACTCAGAGCTACATCTCTGGGAAGGCCTCTAACTGGCCGTCATCTACTTCTAACAACCTGACCTCTACCTCTAGCTATCTGACCCCTGCCCCTAGCTGGCCGGGCGGGCGGTGGAGCAACCGGTGCCGGTATGATGGCACGAGAATCCTGTTGTGATTTGTTGCTCGACAACCTAGGGCAATACCTCCTGATGTGACCAATGTTCTCATACTCAAAACACCCATCTTGTTGTTGTGGCTGCTGAAGCAGAAGCTGACCCGAACGGGTCGGACAACCGCTGTAGTTACTCTGGAGTAGTGGTGCACTGATATGAGCTAAATGTGTACTAAATTTTGGCTGCCTAGGGTAAGGAACATAAGGTCCATGACTCCCTGAAGCACCGTGAGATGCCTGAAGTTCTGAATAAAATGGCATGGGAGGATGAACCCTACCATAAGTACTCCTGCCTCGAGCTGAGGCACATCTGACATTACCGGAATGATGAGGCCTCTTATCAGTCCCCTGCCCTCTCTCCTGTGCAAGAACCGTCTCGATCCTCCTAGCAACATTAGCAACCGCCTGAAAGAAAATTTCACTTCCGGTCTCCTTGGCCATCTGAAGCCTGATAGGGTAAGTGAGTCCATCAATAAACCTCCTCACTCTCTCCCCTTCAGTAGGAAGTAAAAAGAGAGCATGATGGGCTAGATCCACAAAATGAGTCTCGTACTGAGTAACAGTCATACTGCCCTGCTGCAGACGCTCAAATTTCCTGCGGTAATCCTCTCTCAATGTGATAGGGAGGAACTTCTCTAAAAATAGTCGCGAGAACTGCTCCCAAGTCAGTGCAAGCGATCCAGCTAGTCTGGTCAACATATAATCTCTCCACCACCTCTTGGCGGAACCCGTCATATGAAATACTACAAAATCGACCCTATTGATCTCAACTATACCCATGTTCCGCAATACCTCATGGCAGCGGTCAAGATAATCTTGTGGGTCCTCAGAAGGTGTACCACTGAAGTGAACTGGGAAGAGCTTAGTAAACTTGCCCAGTCTCAATAAGGCCTCAGAAGACATGGCGGGCCTATCTCCGGCCTGTGCCACAACAACTGGCTGAACTACCCAACTGGCAGGACTGCTGGAGCTTGATACTAAGGAGTCATCTGCTGCGGAGCGGGAGTAGTGGAAGTTTATGCTCCTCCCTCAGCCTGTGAGACGGCTGGTGCCACTGGAAATATACCATTCTAGGCCACACCCTCCATTAGGCTCACCAAACTGACTAGAGCGTCCTGAAGTATTGTAGTAGCTATGAATCCTTCCGGAACTTGAACTGGTCCAACCGGTACAATCTGAACTGGAACCTCCTCCTGAAGATACACCTGAGGTTCTATAACAAGTGCTGCATCTCGAGCTCTAGACTGAGCTTTACCTCTGCCTCGCCCTCTAGCGCGACCTCGACCTCGAACTCTACCCTGGTCATAGTTGCCATCGGGGGCTCTGGCCCTTGTCCGTCGGTAGATGTATTACACGTTCTCGCCATTTGCGAGAGAATAAGAATAGATGACAGAATAAGAAGTGATATTGTTCCTAAACTTCATAGCCTCTAAGAGATAAGTACAGGCGTCTTCGTACCGATCCTTCAGACTCTACTAAGCTTGCTCGTGACTCGTGAGACCTATGTAACCTAGTGCTCTGATACCAACTTGTCACGACCCAAAATTCTCACATTTGGGACCGTGATGGTGCCTAACATTTTACTTGTTAGGTAAGCCAACATTAGAATAATATTAGCTATTTTAAACAATTTTTAAATTAATTAATATTATAGGAACAAATGCGAAAACAAAGTCTGAAATAAAGTGAATAACCCATAATAATAGCGATGTCTAAATACCATTCTAGAATTGGAGTCACAAGTGCACGAGCTACTAGAATAATACAAATAAAGGTCTAAATGAAAATAAAGCTGTTTGAAAGAAATACACAGCTATGATAAAGTGGAAGGGGACTTCAGAACTGCGAACGCCATGCAGCTATACCTCAAGTCTCTTACGAATAGCTAAATCTGAGAAAGTCTACTGTACGCCGCTAGGATCAACTCCAGTATCTGCACAAGGAGTGCAGAGTATAGTATGAGTACAACCGACCTCATGTACTCTGTAAGTGCCGAGCCTAACCTCGATGAAGTAGTGACGAGGCTAAGGCAGGGCGCTTACATTAACCTGTCGCATTAATAATAATAATAACAGGAATAGAAGTAAGACCGGTAAATCATATAAAAAATTGAAGTCAATTCAACAATCATAATCCCTCAATTTAATTCCGTTGCGGCGTACAACTCGCTCCAACAATATAAACTTAAAATATAATCAGTTGCGGCGTGCAACCCGCTCCAACAATATAATCTTTCAATTAAATTTCGTTGCGGCGTGTAACCCGCTCCAATAATATAAACAAAAAAATAAATCTATTACAGCGTACAAACCGCTCCAACAATATAATTAAACAACTCTTAAACGTAAAAATACTCCAATAAATACCATATTTAATAAGAAATTATTAGGCAACAAAGCATACAATTATTATGATTTATTTAGAAAATAAGTAATGACAAGTAGCAGTTAATTGTGGAAATTAAGGATGAAATAGGCATTTTAATAATTAGTATGCTAAATGTCAAGTAGCAATTAAGTCACATAAATCAAATAAGCATGTAGATATTATAACATTGATTCAAGGCATGATATTGAGCAAGGAATATGAGAGAAATAATTAATATAATAATTAATTCATGATTTAAAATGATTTATGATTTTTCAAGTAATTATGCAAATAATTAATTTGACGACGTATAGGCACTCGTCACCTCGCCTATACATCATTACACATGAAATTCTCTTAACAGATAATTTAAGGGTTCTATTCCCTCAAGTGAAGGTTAACCACGATACTTACGTCGCTTCGCAACCAATTTCAAGATTTTAATACACCTTTGTCTCGCGAATTCGTGTCCGAAAGCTTCAAATCTAATCGCAAACAATTCAACATACTCAACACAAATCGTATGAACTAATTTCATATGAAATGATAAATTTTTCGGATTAAAATCCGAAATTTATTTTAAAAATCGACAATGGGATCCACATCTCGAATCCCGAAAAAACACACAAAATCCGAACACTCGTTCCGATACGAGTTCAACCATACAAAAATTATCGAATTCTGACACCGGATTGCCTTTCAAATCCTCAATTAAAGTCTGTGAAGATTTCTACCATTTTCAATCCAATCTTTATCCATTTGAACTCAACAATCTTCTCACAACCTTATTAGTACAAGCATGTATAACTAATACTCTCACATCCAAGAATCACACTCACAATCACCCATCTTTACCCAAACTCGAAATTGAAGACTAGGGGTTAGAACCTTATCTCTTGGGTGAAGATCTTGTGATATTTCCTTGTTGGATTTCAAAGCTTGAAAAAGATTTTTGATGAACAAAGCACTTGAGCTTCTTCCTCTCTCTAGAACATTCTCACTTCTCTCTAAAATCATCAGATAATTGCCTCAAAATAAGCCCCAAAGCCTATTTGTCAAAATGGGGTCGGGTTATGAAAATAGAAAAATGGACCCTCCGAACTTAGGTATGCGGTCGTACAATGGACCGCACAATGGGTATGCGGGTCGCACAATGGACCGCAAAATTGACGCCAAAAACTGGGCTGCACTGTACAGGTCTGCGACTCTTTTTGCGGTTGCACAATGGGTTTTGCGATCGCATAATGATTCTGCGGTCGCACATCTGACCGCAGAATCATATTTTTCCAGCCTTTGGTAATTTGGTCATAACATCTTATAGGAGTGTGCAAATGACGAACGTTTTGAAGCGTTAGAAATTGGACTCGAAGACCTTTCATTTTATAGGTTTATCATCACATAAAGTTTTATATATATATTTAGATATTCTTGTCCAAAGTTTGGTCTTGTGCGTACTCATTTGGAACTTTAGTCTATTATGAAATTTTCCAACTTGACTTAGACCTAGGCCTCTCCTTAGACCCCACATCACTTATAATATGCCTCGTACACTTAGTATCATATCCAATTGATATTCATAATATTAATAGTCCTCAAATGAGAAGTAGAGTCTGCCCCCAAACACATAACATAACTTATCTCTTCTTTCACCCATTTCAATTTTCCGAATTTTTACTAACTCCCAAAAGTTTCAAAAATTTCGTGAGAGTTTCCTTTGTAACTGGGCTTATCCACCTACCAGAGAATCCCGAAAACCAATCCTAACAACACATACATAATCCAATCAACGTAACACAACATGAAAACAATACTAACAATGGCATCATAAGCAATATATTACTAGAAAAGGAACGCCATTAACATCAACTATTTAGGTAATACGTAACTCATAGCAGGTAAGCTCTCAACATCTTCATAGAACACAGAAATGAAAGTTTAATTTAAAGATGGCATTTTTGGGTCATCACATCACAAAATCCTTCAGGCTGACATATCTATACCTCCTCTTCAAGATCTCCATTCAGAAAACTTGTTTTCACATCCATTTGATGTAACTCTAAATCAAAATGTGCTACTAATGCCATGATTATTCTCAAGAATCCTTCTTTGATGCTGGAGAGAAGGTTTCATGGTAATCAATGCCATCCCTTTGAGTAAAACCCTTGGCTACAAGCCTGGCTTTATATCGTTCGATATTACCAGACGAGTCTCTTTTAGTTTTAAAAACCAATTTGGAACCTATAATAGAGGCTCCCTTTGGTAACTCGACGAGATCCAGACTTTATTTTTAGCCATAGATTCTAACTCTTCTTTCATGGCATCATACAAAAGTGTGGAATTTTCTCCACTCATGGCTTGTGAAAACGAGAATGAATTATCCTTTTGTCCAATATCATCATCAGACTCTTGGAGATATACAACATAGTCACTAGAAATTGCTGGCTTTCGAACTCCTGAGGATTTTCATACTTCCACTATTTCAGATACTTCTTCAGTGGGTTCAGGTAAAGCGTGTTGATCTTCATATGGATCTTCAAATGGTGGTGGATCTTGAACTTGTTCTTGTTCAGATAATTCACGAGAACATTTTTGAGCAACATTCAAGTTCCCAATATATAAAGGTACCACATGTGGTTCCCTTATTTCTTCCAATTCTACCCTTAGAGTCAAACCACTCCCACTTTCTTCATGTTCCTCAAAAAATTCAGCATTTCTTGCCTCAATAATTTTAGGAGAATGAGAAGGACAATAAAACCTAAATCCCTTAAAGTTAACCGCATTGCTTATAAAATAATCGCTTATTGTTCTTTCATCCAACTTCTTTAGTTGTGGGTTATAAACCCTCACTTCAGTTGGACATCCCCAAACATGTAAATGATTTAAACTAGGTTTTCATCCTTTCCATAACTCAAAAGGTGTCTTGGGGATAACCTTGGATGGAACTCTATTTAAAATATACACAGCGGTTTTTAAGGTTTTACTCCATAAGGATAAAGGTAAAGTTGATATGCTAATCATGCTTCTTACCATGTCTATTAATGTCCGATTCCTTCTTTCTGCCACACTATTTTGTTGTGGTGTTCGTGGCATGGTATATTGGGCAATTATACCTTCACTTTCGAGGAACTCAGCAAATGGACTCTTAACTTGTCCCTTATCTGTGTACCTACCATAATATTCTCCACCCCTATCAGATCTTATAATTTTGATCTGAGCACCAATTTATTTCTCTACTTCTATTTTGTAAACTTTAAAAACATCAAGTGGTTATGATTTGTTTAACAGAAAATAGAGATACATATATCTTGAATAGTTATCAATAAATAAGATAAAATATCTCTCACCATTCAAGCAAGGGGTAGGAAAAGGTCTACATATGTTTGTATGTATGATCTCAAGCAAGTGAGAACTCCTTTTGGAACCTTTAGTTGATTTGTTGGTCTACTTACCCTTTATGCAGTCCACACAAGTCGCAAAGTTAGACAAATCAAGAGCTTTTAGAACTCCATCATTAGCCAACCTTTTGAATCTATCAATAGAGATGCGTCCCAATCTCTTGTGCCAAAGACTTGATGAGTTCTCATTGATAATATATCGTTTAATGCCAATTTCTTTATCATACAAAGTTAAAACATTGCATTCAAATGTGGGGTCTAGTTGAAGTTTATAAATTTTCATTCAAATTTCCAAAACCAATAACTTTATTATCTTTCAAAAGTTTCACAGAAGATTAATGAAAATGCAAATCATATCCACTAATCGATAGTCTTGAAAGAGAAATTAAATTTCTAGAATATTCTGGAACATAAAAAGTATTTTCTAAATCTAAGTGAAAACCATCCTTCAAAATGAGCCTATAAGTCCCTACACCTTCCACACGCGAACGCGTCCTATTGCTAGAATATACATATAATTCACTTCATATCGGTATCCTCTGAGTTAGAAAGCCCTGCATGATTTTGGCGATGTGAATTATAGCACCAGAATCAATCCACCATGTATTATCAGAAGCATAAAAAAAATTAGATTCATAACATACTAAGGTAAAATTACCTTTCTTCTCAAGCCATTTCTTGTATTTCAGGCAATCTTTCTTCTAATATCCCTTCTTGTTACAGAAACGACAAGCATCTTTGTCAAAAGTGCCTTTCTTCCTCATGGTAATAATTTTGCCCTTATTTGCATTTCTCTTATTATGAGTCACCAAATTAACACTTTCAGGTGTCTCATGCTTCAACCTCTGTTCTTCTTGAACATACATAGTCAAGAGTTCATTGATTGACCATCTAATGCGTGTTGTAAGAAATCTTGAATGGACAATATTCTGGAGGAATGAGTTGAGAATGAAATGCACAAGAAATGGTTCAGACATATCAACCTCAAGGGACTTGAGTTTAGCAGCAATGTCTCTCATCTCCATAATGTGCTCACCCACTGTACGACTTATGTCAAAAGTCTTACTTGAGAGCACAAGAAATGGTTCAGACATATTGACCTCAAGGGACTTGAGTTTAGCAGCAATGTCTCTCATCTCCATAATGTGCTCACCCACTGTACGACTTATGTCAAAAGTCTTACTTGAGAGCACAAGAAATGGTTCAGACATATTGACCTCAAGGGACTTGAGTTTAGCAGCAATGTCTTTCATCTCCATAATGTGCTCACGCACCGTACCACTTCTGTCGAAAGTCATACTTGAGAGCCTCTTCATAAGGGTGTTGGACAATGCCTTGTCAGAGCTCACGAATTGTTCATCACTTGCCTTCATGTAAGCTTTGACCTTATCGCTATTAGGGATAGAACCCCTACTGCTTTGGCTTATGTGGGCTTTTATGAGCATTAAACTTAAGCGATTAGATCGCTCCCACCGCTCATAATTAGCCTTAGCCACTTGTGTACTTGATTCCGTGGGAATAAGTGGTTCTTTCACACGGAGTGCCAGGTCCAGATCCGAGCACCCTAAAGTGAGAAGGACTTTCTCCTTCCATTCAACATAATTGTCACTAGAAAGTATTGAAATTCGTGCATTCTCATTAAAAATACCAGTAGGAAAAGCTGTAAAGACTACAAAACAAGGATACACACACATAAGCTATAAAGCACAATCCATCAAAAGGTGAATCGAGTAAAATACCGATTCTAAGTAAATTCTAGACCCTCATGTGGGCAAAGGTTGCAACCCATGCATAAAATTTACTTTACTTTATTAGACTAGTAAAACAAAATTCATAGAAATTAATCTGTACCCGTGGGCATAAGATAATGTTCAACTTAAAGGTTTACTATCTCATTCCAATTAACCTCACCAAAATAGTTACCTCCCTGTAGGGCCGGGTTACTATTCTAATGAGATAACTAGACTAAATAGATGTCATTACAATTTTTAATCACTATAACTTTATGTGATTAAACAACTTAATTTCTTTTATATCAAGTATTCAGGATACTGTACTACCTAAATATATGACATAAAAGAAAACTCCTAAAGACATCTTACAATGGTTTGTCTAAATAATCAACTTAAACAAATATTAATTAGAATCAGAAAGGTACACCATACATATAAGCGTAATGCTTATAAAGCCCCAACAACAAAGGTAACTCTTATAATTTGATTAGAATATTATAAGAATTTAACAGATTTGTAGCTAAACATTTTTCTATTCAAAATATGTAACTATTTCCTTTCTCACAATTTAACGACAAAAACCAAATACAATGAATTCCAAATTAACAATTGTTTATCCTTGTAGATTATTACAATGAGAACCACAAAATCAATTAATATATAAGCAAGACTATTTGAAGATTCCATGAACTATCAAATATGCAGAATGTAACGATCCGACCGGTCATTTTGAGCATTTGCACTTCGCTCGATAGTTTACGGGCATGATTAGCTCCGTATGATGTATTTTGACTTGTGTAAATCGTCGGTTTTGGTTTTCAGGTTATTCAGGGCTGATTTGGAAGAATGATTCTCAACTAGGGAGCTTTAAATTTGAAAGAGTTGACCAAGTTTGACTTTTTAATATTTGACCTCGGATTGGAATTTTGATGGTTTCGTTAGCTCCGTTGGGTGATTTTGGACTTAGGAGCGTGTCCGGATTGTGATTTGGAGGTCCGTAGTGGAATTTGGCTTGAAATGATGGAAGTTGAATTTTTGAAAAGTTTGACCGGGAGTGAACTTTTTGATATCAGATTCGGATTGTGATTTTGGGAATTGGAATAGCTTCGGTTTGTCATTTGGGACTTGTGTGCAAAATTTGGGTTCATTCCGAGTTGATTTGCTATGTTTCGGAACGAGTTATCGAAGTCGAAAAGTTCAAAGTTCATAGATTTTGATTTGAAGTGTGATTCGTTGTTTTGATGTTGTTATGTATATTTTGAGGCCTCGAGTAGGTCCGTATTGTGTTATGAAACTTGTTCGTATGTTAGGACGGGGTCCCGAGGGGATCGGGCATGTTTCAGATTAATTTCGGATCATTTTCCTTCATGTTTTCACTGTTGTGTTCTGCTGGTTTCTGGTGTCTCAGTCCTTTATCGTGTTCGTGTGGAAATTGCCGCGAACGCATAGTGTATTTCGATGGCGAAGTATGCCCCGCGTTCGCATAGAGTTGGGGCAAGTATTCTTCGCGTTTGTGTATGGAGGATCACGTTCGCGTAGTGATGAGGTTGGCAGCTGGGAGTTGGAGCATTCTTCTATGCGATCGCGGAAGGTGAGTCGCGTTCGCGAAGCCTTAGCAATAATGGTCATCGCATTCACGTGGGGTGTATCGAGAATGCGTAGAGTCTTTTGTGGCAGTGTGAGTTTTATTCATCGCGAATGTGATGAATTTCCCGCGTTCGCGAAAGAGGGGGGGCCTAAGCAGATTATAAAGTACTCTATTTCGAGGGTTTCAGCAATTTTTGTATTTTGGGAGCTACAGAGCTCGGATTGAGGCAATTCTTGAAGCAATTTTCACCATATGAATTGGGATAAGTATTCTCTACTCGGTTTTTGTTATATTTCATGAATCTATCTTCGTTTTTGGTAATTGGATTGTGAATTTTAAAGAGGAAATTGGGGGTTTTGGCCTAAAGTTTTATAATGTAAATTTTTGAGTTTTGAACATTGATTCGAAGTTGGATTTGAGTGAAACTAGTATGATTGGACTTGTAATTGAATAGGTTGTCGGATATTGTGAGTTTTGTTAGGTTCCGGAGTGTGGGCCCGATTGTGATTTTTGGCTGAGTTTGGATTTTGATTAAGATCTTTATCATTTGGAATTGTTTCCTTGGGCTTTATTGATGTATTTGAGTTGCTTTTGGCTAGTTTTGAGGCGTTCGGAGGTCTCTACGCATGTGATGGCATCGTTGGAGCATCATTTGGCTTGCTCGACATTGATATTGGCTTGTTCGAGGTAAGTAACTCTTCTAAACTTCGTGCTGAGGGTATGAAACCCCGTAATACGTGTTATGTGATCGGTATTGAGGTGATACATATTCTAGGTGATGGGCGTGTAGGCGTGAACCATGTGAATTGGGACTCTGTTGCTTCTATGGCACTATATAGTGGTCCTACTTTGTTGATATCCGTATTTCCATCATGTGATAAAGTAGTTAAGTTGTCAATCATGCTAGATATCATGTTTAGGCATTATGCCGATATTGTTTGGATCCATAGAGGTCGTTTCTTACTGTCATTTCACTGATTCCATTGATATTTCGTACTTGGTCATCTCCATGCATTCATACCATATCTCAGTCTCAGTTATTATTTATTGATACATCATATCGTTGTTGTTGGGCTAGTTTCATTACATTCTGAGCCCGTGAGTGAGACGGGAGAGATTGATGACTGAGTGAGGTCGAGGGCCTGAGTGAGAGTGATATTTTGGGATCAGACTGCACGCCGTAGTATGTTATATTGATTACATCTTTTGGGATCGGGCTGCATGCCGCATCATGTTATATTGATTATATTTTATGGGGTCCGGCTGCACGCCGCAACGATATAGCGCTTGGGCTGAAGGAGCCCCTCCGGAGTCTACATACCCCCAGTGAGCGCATTCAACTATATATATGTGGATCGGGTAGCACGCCGCAACAAGTCTTATGGTCATATGTGGATCGGACTGCACGCCGCAGCATGTACTGTACAATGCTGAGTGATTGAGTGTGCTGAGCATTGAGCATAGTAAGAGAGAATACGAGACAGTGAGATTGAGTACTCTGGGAGTGTGAGTACATGAGCTCATCATCGAGATTCATTGCATTTGTCATGCGTACTTTAGATACATACATATAGATGCATTTCCTTCTATTACCCAGTTTTGGGGACATTTATGATTTTACCTGTATCTTCACATGTAGGCGTAGAGACGTATTTTTCTCATGCTATTATGAAGCATTTTACTTATCATTGAAAGGAGTTTTGGGAAAAATCACAGTTTTCAAACTTACTCGTATTTTGGCATTTTCGGTAAAAGATTTGGGTTTTTACTGAGATACTTGAAAAGCAATGCCTATTTTTTCGGAACTGTGAACGAACTGAGCATTTTATTTTCGAGATACCTCTTTTGTTACTTGTACTATGCTATTATGAACTGTTGTGGAATATTGGTGTTGGACCCGACCTTTGTGTTAGCTCGTCACTACTTTCAACCTAAGGTTATATTGGTTATTTATTGAGTACATGGGGTCGGTTGTCCTCATACTACACTTCTGCACCTTGCGTGCAGATGTTGGCTGCTGATATTGCTGTGATCGATGTGAGCTGGATTGAAGATGTACATGCGTCCCGGTTGTAGGTGCCTCTTGTTCATGGTAGCCTTAGATCTATAAAACTCTATTTATGTACTTTTCAAACAGACGATGTATTTATTTCATTTCAGCTTTGTAAATTCTATTCTTAGAAGCCCATGATTTGTACTACCTGTACTTGAGAAATGTATAAGATTCAGTAAATTACTTTCGTTTATTGTCTTGGTAATATCATTGGAATTGGATAGTTACTAGTTGGCTTACCTAGCGGGTTGTGTTAGGTGTCATCACGACTAGTGGATTTGGGATCGTGACATGTTCGCATATAATAATTTTAATAGAAGCTGGCATACTTGTATTACTTATTATGCCAAGTAATTTCATACTTACAGAGAAGGGAACAACTTTGAATTCCATAACATATGGATCTTCATAAAATAATTGAACGACCAAAGATTCTATCACTAAGTAATCTATTTTATCATGTTTAATGCATGCTTCAAGGAAATCCAAAAACTCTTTACATTGGCTATGACACAGTACGCGACAGAATCAATTCATAGGCCAAATAAGGAACTATCCGAAGAATTGTATATAGATGTTCGTAACACGCAGCGGAAGACAATAACAATTTTAGGAAGATTTTTTTGTATTTAAAATTTATTTATATGTCAAAGATCGGATCTGAGACGTACCTGGTTAAGAGAGTCTCGTTTCAAAAATTTCTTCGATAGTGCGAAAATTCTATGCGTATCCACACCGAGACTGATCCTTGTTATCAACTCTTTGATCAACAAACACGCGAACAAACTGAACGAAAAATTGTGTTGAAAGTTTTCTCAAAAATCTCAACCCAAAGGTAGAAGAACAAGAAATACTTTTCTTGTAATTGTATTTTCTCTCTTGGCTTTGTATTGCACTCCCACTTTCACAAAGTGATTTTTCTTCTCAAGAAATAATAATAATGCAAATTTTCTCCATTACCCTTTATATAACATCACCTATAAACCCTTTTCCTATTTGGTTGAGGTGATGATTTACTTAGGGTAAAAATTTAATTCCAAAATAAACTTTCATGAAATTTTGTATGAAAAAATCGAAACCCATGTTTCATGGCCCACCCTTCTACATGGACTTTCCATGTCCAACGTCAAAGTTGGATAGTAAAGTGAAATCCAATTCAATATTGGACTTTCCTTACAAGTCATTAATTAATACTTTGCTAACAGAAAGTTGGAATCCCATAACAAATAGATTTCACGTAGCCGACGTCTCTTGTGGGATTTACGATCCAATTCCAAATTTGATACTTTATTAATATTTATATATCCTATATATAAATAAATATCAATTATGACTATAAAATATATATCATATATATATTTCAACCAAGAAAAATAATTTAATTTTCTATTCCAAATAGAAAACTTCAATTTGTTCACAATATTAATTATATCCTTTGTGCTAGCAAAGAACACAATAATATTTCATTTGAACTAATAACTGAATTATTTGACTAATTAAATTTTATAATTTAATTATCGAATAGTAAAGTAATTAATCCTTTAGCAAATATCAGAACACTCGTTAGTGTGTGACCCCATAGGTTCAATACTGAGCCGGTAGTAAATTGATCACATCGATATACTAATCAAGGGCGACGTCTAGCAATACTCCTTAACGACCGGATAACATGAAGTATACAATTTACTTTCAAGAACCTGTAGAAGAATAATATAGTAATTCCTTCTGTCCTTATTTCTCTGGGTCACCCTAGGATATGGTTACACTGTCAAATCCTAATAGACGACCAACTATGCGTTCATGTCAAATATAATCGACCATTGAATGACCTGAGAAACTCTTTTCTTCTTTCATTTAATTGCCCTGGCCAAGGTCTTAATTTGATCATTTATAATTCATGACAACATGGAGCTTAAACTCATTACCAAGAGTTGACAAATTCCATCTTGATCAATCACTAATTCTATAAGTATTTAATCGTACCCATGCCACGACCCGAAATTTTCCACCGACGGGACCGTGATGGCGCCTAACATTTCACTTGCTAGGCAAGCCAACGTTAGAGAATTATTAAACCAATTTCTTATTTCCATTCAGTAATTAATAACTAAGATGAAATATAATAAGTACGGAATATCATAAAAACTGTATTAATCAATACCACCCGGATCTGGAGTCACAATTCACGAGCATTCTAGAATATTTTTACTACAAGTAATAGTCAGAAAGAAATATAACTATCTGAATGAAAGAAAATAGTAGGACATAAAAGATAGACGGGGACTTCAAGGTCTGTGAACGCCGACAGATCTACCTTGAGTCTCCAGACAATGGACCAGTAGCAAATCTCGATCAGCCTGAGCCGGTATCAAAATCTGAACAGAAAGTGCAGAGTGCAGCATCAGTACAACCGACCCCATGTACTGGTAAGTGTCGAGCCTAACCTCGACGAAGTAGTGACGAGGCTAAAGCAAGACACCTACAATTCAACCTGTACAATCTAACAGTGTATATAACAGAAATGAAGAACTAAACAGGAAATGTCGGGAGAGAAAACATACCGAGGGGAATACAAGATAAAGAACTACAATAGAATGATCACCGGAGTAGTCAATATACCATGAATCAACAGGAATAGTGAATATAGTAAGAAAAAGTGCATGGCATCACCCTTCGTGCTTTTACTCTCAATCTCACCATAAAATTTATAGAAACAGCACGACATCACCCTTCGTGCATTAACTCTCATATCATGGCACGACATCACCCTTCATGCATTAACACTCACAATATGATACGGCATCACCCTTCGTGCATTAACACTCACAATATAACATGACATCACCCTTCGTGCATTAACACTCACAATATAGCACGGTATCACCCTTCGTGCATTAACACTCACAATATGACACGGCATCACCCTTCGTGCATTAACACTCACAATATGGCACGGTATCACCTTTCGTGCATTAACACTCTCCCTTACCATAATGCAATGCATAAATATCAACAGGGAGATAGAATAGCAAGTACAAACCTTACCTCAACATTTGGCTCCATAACATCAATCTCAACTTTGAAATAAAAACTCAATTATCACCAGTACATCCGTAACATGATAAGAACGATAAATTGAACAACACTAGTATAACACATCGCAATTAGGCATAGGAATGAGACAATATAAGAAAAACTAAGAAACATGAAAAACAGGTAAATTGGCGGCGCATAAGTACTCGTCACCTCACATATACGCCGCTCACATAAATTTCACTTAGCAAGTAATATAAGGTTCCTAATTCCCTCAAGTCAGGGTTAGACACAACACTTACCTCGCTCCGAAGGACCCTTAATTCTCAATCACAGCTTTTTCTTTGGAATTCAGCTCCAAACCACTCGTATCTATTCAAAAATGACTCAATAAT
Source organism: Nicotiana otophora (assembly GCA_000715115.1). Taxonomy (NCBI): domain Eukaryota; kingdom Viridiplantae; phylum Streptophyta; class Magnoliopsida; order Solanales; family Solanaceae; genus Nicotiana; species Nicotiana otophora. The sequence goes on from AWOL01S0045633.1 coordinate 49,679, forward strand.
ATCAAATATTGATAAAGGAATCATTTACATTGCATAAATTTAGACTTCCTAAATTTCGCTCCAAAAAGTCGAAAATCGACCCAAGGCCCGCTTGGTCAAAACCCGAGGTTCAGACAAAAATTTATTTACCCATTCACCCCCGAGCCCGAATATATAATTGGTTTTGGAATCCGACCTCAAATTGAGGTCTAAATCCCCAAATTTCCGAAATCCCTAATTTCTATTCAAAACCCCTGATTCTACCATGAAACGTTAGATTTTAAGTTGAAATCTTGAAATAATGTAGTGAAAGATTGAAAGAAACCAGTTTAGAGTCACTTACCTATGATTTGGGGAAGAGATGGTCTTTGGAAAATTGCCTCTTGTGTTTTAGGTCTTGAAAATTTGGGAAATGAATGAAAATTCCCTTCCCAAAGTCATTTTGTTCAACTGCAAATGTCGCATTTGCGACTTGAGCTTCGCAAATGCGAAGCTCGCAATTGCAAAGGGGCTATCACAACTGCGAAGCCTTCACAATCCTGCTGCCCTTCGCAAATGCGAGGAAAGTGTCGCAATTGCGATCACTGACCTCGCAAATGCGGACAAAAGATCGCATTTGCGATCTATACCCCTCCCAGACTCCCTTCGCAAATGCGAAGAAAAGTTCGCAATTGCGAACACGAGGCTGGCCCAGCTTCTCTTCGCATTTGTGATGAGAAGTTCGCAAATGCGACCTCAACAGTGATTGCAAATGCCAACTCTGACCTCGCATTTGCGAGGTCTGAGGCCTGCAACACAGCTG
>AWOL01S0045642.1:1972-19255 GCA_000715115.1 Nicotiana otophora
CGTTCTGCAGCTACCAGTGTATTTTCTTATATTTACATTATGTCTATTTCATTTCAGACAGTAATTTGAGATTTTGTATCATCTACTAGATGCTCATGCACTTGTGACACCAGGTCTTGGCACATACATTGGTACGGTTTGGGATTTCTTGGTTTTAAATTTTATCAATGTATGCTTAATTTATTAGTTGGCTTGCCTAGCTGTAGTGTTGGGCGCCATCACGATCTACATGTGAAATTGGGTCGTGACAGATTTTCAAGGGAAAACATTTGGGTAAGTGATTCTAACTCTGATTTGGTCAATATACACGAATATATCATTGTTTTCACCATTTAATTTGTGTATTGAGATGGAAATTTGGGAAAATTTTAAAATCTCATGAAAATGAATTTTTGAGATTTCGGTGTCGATTCAGAGTAGGATTTGAGTGAAACTGGTATGGTTGGACTCGTAATTGAATGGGTTGTCGGATTTCGTAACTTTCGCCAGATTCCGAGACATGGGATCCACGAGCGATTTTTGAGCTAATTTCAGATTTTATTGAAAAATATAGTATTTTCTTATGAAATTGATTCCTATAATTTTTGTTGACTATATCAAATTATTTTGGCTAGATTCCAGCCATTTAGAGTTGGATAATCGAGGAAAAGGCGTACTAGTGGATTAAATTGAAGCAAGTCGAGGCAAGTGACTTGTTTAACCTTGTGTGGGGGAAATTTTTCCTAGGATTGGTATTGACGTGATAAATTAAAATGTATTGAAAGTCGTGTACACGAGGTGACTAGTGTGTACACGGGCTAAATGTGAAATATTATGTCTTTAAATTGTGTAGATCGTTGTTGCATATTAATTAAATAATTTTACCTTGGTTTATTCTTCATCATTGATTTAAATGTTTATATTTTAAATTTGCTTGACCTTTTCCTGCTAATTGCTTTACCTGTTTAGTTGAAACTTGGTTTCTTTTATTTTCTGCATTATTGAAGGTTCATATTCTTTAAATTAAATATTATTAATATGAATTATTTGATATTTTAAATTTGGGATTGAAGCAACGTACAAAAATTTGAAATACTATTTTGTTGGATTGTTTATTCCTGAATATTTTTGTGAGATTTCATACTCATTGTGATGGAGTCGTGAGCTCTTTATTGTTGAAAATATTATTGTTGAATTATTTTGGCATGAGCCGTGAGCGCATTATTATGGAAAAATATTGTTGTTGATTTATTTTGACAATTGAAATATTTGGCCACTTAGAGGTGCAAATTGTGATATATTGTGATATTGATACACATACAGTGGTATAAGGTCTGAGTATTGAAACACATGCGGTGAGATAAAGGTGGCTTGATACGCATGGCTAGTAGGGAAAACCATTAGAAGTCATGCGGTGTGATAGGATGGCTAAAACGCGGGATGCTATTTCGGAAAAAATATTTTCTTTAAAATAAATTGTGAAGACTCTTGCGGTAGTATAAGGAAATGAGATATTGTGAATTTATTTATGATTTGGGACTACGAGGCCGTACCTCGGGAGTGCCCTTATGGATATTGAATTATGGCCGCAGTTGCCTTTGATTATTGTTGTGATTTTCTTAAAGTTGAAAAGAATTCTGTTTTGCTTCCACAAGGTATTAATTGCTATTATTTGGTGTAATTAAATGGTGACATACTACTTGATTCATTTCCATTGTCATTTTATCTTATTATATTGGTAAATATTTTACCATTTTTTATTTATTTTCTAGTAGGGCGTGACCTAACCTCGTGACTACTCTACCGAGGTTAGGCGTGGCACTTACTGGGTACCGCTGTGGTGTACTCATACTACGCTTATGCACATATTTTTGTGCCGTTCCAGGTACATCTTATCAGACTAGGCATCAGTAAACTAGCTGTACGAGGAGACTTCGAGGTATATCTGCCAGTGTCCGCAGACTCCGGAGTCCCCTTCTATCTTACTATGTTGTCTTCCTTATTTGCTTTAGACTCTGATGTGTAGAGACATAGAGAATAAATTCTTAGAAGCTTGTGACTTATTTCTACTGGGTTTTGGGAATTGAAATTGTTTGAATTGTAGTTTATTTATTTAAGATATCTATTATTATTCCGCATTGATATACTTACCTAGTCTTAGAGACTAGGTGCCATCACGACCTCCTACAGAGGAAATTTGGGATCGTGATATAGATTTAACCTGATTTGTGTTGAGTGATATGAAAATTGGCTACATTGAACTGATAGGAACATGAACCCCTCACAGTTTCTTATTTATAGAAGAACCCAAAATATGATTATGATAATGAAAAAGTTACAAGGCACTGATTTTGAATTTTTTTAAAACATTTTTGAGCCAGATATTCTCTGGAGGAAAATGTGCTTTAAAAGTGCAATTTATTTGTTAGTAGATTATATAACATAATGTTATTAGATCCTATAATTTGCATCCTATATTTATATGTATTAGATAATGAGGGTTGATTCTTATTAACGCTACATTAGAGACTTTGGATGATTCTCGCTAACGCTAATGTTGAACTTAGCTAGTGTTTGACCATATATTCCCAAATTTGTTTTGAAAAATCTGATTTGGGTGAAGTTTGGTTTGAAAATGAACATGTGTTTGGACATGATTTTTCAAAACATATTTCAGTTTTTATTTGAAAAAACATAAAATATGACTTATACCCACAAGTTCTAAAAATTATCACAAATACCCAATAGTACCAAACAAACAAACTTGCTATCTTGTATATACAGAACCTTCATCAATACCATTCATTATCATTATCACAAACCATAGTCTTGAACATAAATAAGTTTAATGAGAGGCAAGTGGGCAGATATGGTTTAGTTAGTCGTAATAAATGTGGGCTCTTTTACAAACTATAAAAGTTTGGGGTAATATTTAAAAATTTTAAAAAATGGCCGTGTCATGTTTTGGCCCAAAATCAGCAATTGAGGTAATTTTGGGATTTGGAATTTGGGATTTTGCCAAAATGTGGGTAAAATCTATGGCCAAACATGTATTTGCCAAATAAATCCCAAATTTATTTTGGCAAAACTTATGGCCAAACGGGTCCTTAATCTTTGTTTCTTAGGTTACGTGGCACTTACAACTAGGGGTGTAATATGGTAAATAATTATCTGTTCGTCTCCCTCTAAACCTATGGAACCTATTTGTACATAATAAGATGTAGTGCTCCTTGTCATTGATGAAACAAATTCATTTTTTGAGTGTCTCTTATAGTGTTTTAGTTGCAGACATGGCTATTTTGTGTTTACTTTCATCATGCAAGTTTCTTATATGACCAAAACATTGTTATATTGCAATTAGTTTATGAAATAATGTAGGTCTCGCAATTAGTTACCAATGTTTATGGTTGATTATTATAGTTTTTTAAGTGAATTCATTTCATACTTCTCACAGGTCTTGAAGACATCAGTTTACAAGTGAAGATGTAGATTTTGGAGACTTCAAGTTGACAAGCTAATTATCATTTGCCTAGAACTATAAACAACAATTCATTTTATTTGAAAGTGATATTAATTCATTTTCTTCCCGAGGGGTGTGTAAATAATACAGTCCAAATGGAATGTTAATCCTATCTTTTGTAATTATTACAAGTATATAAATGAAGACATCATTGATAAGTTTGTCTATATGCATTCATTATATACATTATGAATGGAATAATATTTCAGAAAAGCAGGACATAAAATACATTTGTTCAGGGACCACATTTCATAAGATCTTTAAGGACCAGAAATTTTCGTCCTTAAAGTCCTATTAGGACCTATAAAATCTGGTCGTAGCAAATTAATAGGCACCAAATGCAGCATCCAACATTCCTTTTATCATTCTTTAGGGACTAGAAATGTGGTCCCTGAAAGTATATTAAGGACCCGAATCACACCAGTCCTTTAGCGGCGAAGCCTCTAGCGACGACTAGATTTTTCTGGTCGCTAATGATATTTAAGGACCAGAATCAGACATTTAGGGACCATTATTCTCGTCCCTAAAGACAATTTTTTTGTAGTGTTACTTAGTTTGAGGAGTTACAATTTGGCCCTTGTTTTATATTTTACTTATGTCCATTAGTTAATTACTTTACACTTTAGTCCCAGCTACGAGAGTATTTGTATGCGTGCAATGGCTTTACACTGTCTTTATGAAATGAAATTCTCTTAGCTCATCTTCTTAGTTTAAATTCCTGCAAATTCTCTTTCTGTTTTCTTTGAAATCACATCAGTGGTATCAGAGCTCTTTCTAGCTCTGTAGGATAACGATATGTCAGGGGAAATTAAGTAGGTGCTCAATCGATTAGATCGAATGGCATTTGAAGTAGCTAATGTCAACATAGACAGAATCAACTTGAATCAACCAACGAGAAGGCCTTTCGAGAGCTTAAGGAGATACTTACTGCTGGATACAGCTCGAGTCGAGGGAAGGAAGCAAGCTGAGTTGTGTCCAATCGAGAAGACCAGTATTCCCCTACTGATGGACTCTTTGGGATTTTAGGTATCGATGATCCCATCTCTTTCCCTCCATTAAATTCCAACTCTAGAGGAAGTAGACCCATGGCACTTCAATTACCCCTTAGCCGGAACCCTAACTCCAATCAAATTCCTCCGTCCCCAAACCTACATACCCCTGCTTCACTTCACTTATCCACTACCCAGCAATCAATTTCATCTTCCTCAACTGCACCCTTCACTTCAAATTTGACTCAGCAAACAACCCTCACATCAACCCCAAATTCCACTTTCCAATTCCAACCAATTACTACTCCAAACTCTCAGTATCCTACTCAAAACATGGGAGCGAATGGCCAGATTTCTTGCTCCATCCCCTCTTCCATCATAATCCAGTGCACATGACCATTTTCCAGAACCAATTGCAACCAAACCAGAACCAATTGCATCCAAACCGGCTGCCTACTCCCCATATTGTACACCAGTTCAACCCTTACCCAGAATATTACAACCCTTGTATGAACAATCAACAACCACGTTCCATTCTGAGGCAATACAAAATTGGATTTTCAAGGTTTGGGGGGAAAGGATTCCAGGACTGGTGGTACCAGATAGAACACTTTTTTCGATGGATGAGGTTTCTCATCAGGAGAAGGTAAGGGTGACCTCCATGCATCTAGATGACTTGGCGTTACAATGGTATCTGTGATGACCCAAAATGTCATCTTTAAATTTAATAGTTATTTCTGTGATCTAAGACCTCAAAAAGCACTATTTATCATTCCTCGACTTGCGTGCGCAGTCCGTATAATTTTTCAGAAAGTTTTATATGAAACATTGACTAAAATATGAAATAGATCCTTAACTGACTTTACTTTGGTCAACATTCAGAGCAAACGGACTCGGATCAGTATTTTGACAGTTCTGATAGGTCTGTATCATGATTTGAGACTTGGGTGTATGCCCAGAATTTAATTTGGAGGTCCCTAACTTGAATTATCGCCAGTTGACGAAAACTAGAAGCCTAAAGGCTTAAAGATTTTAAAGTTTGACTACAAATTGACTTTTATTGATATCGGGGTCAGATCCGAGTTCTAAAAATTTTTATAGGTCTATTATGTCATTTATGATTTGTCTATCGAATTTGGTGAGAAACGGAGTTGATTTGACATGATTCGAATGTTCAGTTGTGAAAATAGAAGTTTTAAAATTTTCTTAAAAATTTCATTTGATTTGGTGTCCGATTCGTAATTCTAGGCATTTAATTGGTGTTTTGATCGTGCGAGCGAATTCGTATGAGGTTTTTGGATTTGTGTGCATGTTTGGTTTGGAGCCCCAAGGGCTCGGGTGAGTTTCGGATAGCCTACGGACTATTTGAACTTTGAGAAAAATATGGTTTTTAGCTTCTGCTGTCATATGGTGCATTGTGCTTCGTGATCGCGAAGCCATTCCTGCGATCGCAAAAAGAAAAATTGGACTGGCAAAATTTTTGCTTCGCGTTCGCGATCGAGGGCACGCGTTCGCAAAGGGTCAAAGTGCAAAGCTTCGTGTTCGCGAAGAGGAAATGAGGCAGAAGCTGGGGGCACTCAAATATGTTCTTCGTGTTCGCATGAAACGGTCCGCGGCCGCGTAGGTATACGGGGCTATGCTTCGCGTTCGCGTATAGGATGTCGCATTCGCGTAGTGCATTGGAAGCCTGTGCAAATTGTGCTTCGCGATCGCGAAGCCATTCCCGCGATTGCGAAGAGTAAAATGGACCTGGGCAAAAGTTGTTCTACGTGATCGCGAACGAATTTTCGCGATCGCGATGAGTAAACATCTGGGCAAACAGAACTTAAGTTTTGGAAATGGGATTTCAACCCATTTTCTACCATTTTCGATTTTGAGCTCGAGTAAGACGATATTTGGGCGATTTTTACGGGAAAAACAATGGGGTAAGTGTTCCTTATCCTGTATAGATTATATTTCATGATTCCATACTCATTTACATTATGAATCCGTGAATTTATGGAAGAAAAATCAGATTTTTATAAAATCTTCCAAAAATGTAAAATGAAGATTTGAAAGCCAATTTGATATCAGAATTCGATAATTTTTTTATGATTGAACTCGTATTGGAACGGGTGTTCGGATTTTGAGAGTTTTTTCGGGATTCGAGACGTGGGTCCCAATATTGATTTTTAAAATGAATTTCGAATTTTTATCCGAAAAATTTATAAATTCATATGGAATTAATTCCTACGATTCGTATTGAGTATATTAAATTGTTTATGACTAGATTTGAGGAATTCGAACACGAATTCACGAGGCAAAGGTTTATTGGATTCGTGAAATTTAGTTGCAAAGCGAGGTAAGTACCGTGGTTAACCTTGACTTGAGGGAATACAACCCTTGGATTATTTGCTATGTGAATTTCATGTGTAACGATGTATAGGCAAGGTGGCGGGTGCCTATACCTTGTCAAATTAATTATTTGCTTAATTATTTAAATATCTTAAATTATTTTAAGACACGAATTAATCGTTATAATAATTGTTTCACTCATATTCCTTGTCAAATTAATTATTTGCTTAATTATTTAAATATCTTAAATTATTTTAAGACACGAATTAATCGTTATAATAATTGTTTCACTCATATTCCTTGTCAAATTAATTATTTGCTTAATTATTTAAATATCTTAAATTATTTTAAGACACGAATTAATCGTTATAATAATTGTTTCACTCATATTCCTTGTCAAATATAAATTTTTGAATTCCTGCAATAGTTGTTACATGCTTATTTGACTTATGTGTCTTATTTGCTATTTGACATTTAGCATATTAAATATTAAGCTGCCTATTTTCTCCCTGATTTTCACAATTAATTGCTACTTGTCATTGTTTGTTTCATAAATAAATTATAATTATTGTATGCCTTGATGCTTAATAGTTTCTTATTGAACGTGGTATTTATTGGAGTATTTCTATTATATTTAATAGTTGTATGTATATATATATATATATATATGTATATATATATATATATGTATATATATATATATATATATATATATATGTATATATATATATAGGGGATCGGGTTGCACGCCGCAACAGGTTTATTTAAAGTTTATATGGGGGAACGGGTTGCACGCCGCAACAGACTTATTTAAAGTCTATATTGGGGGATCGGGTTACACGCCACAACAGACTTATTTAAAGTTTATATTGGGGGAACGGATTTCATGCCACAATGGAAACAAGTTGAGGGATTGTGACTGCTGAATTGATTTTAATTATTAATACTATTTACTGGTTTTACTACTATTCTCGTTATTATTGTTGTTGTTATTACTATTATTGTGTACATGTTAATGTAAGCGACCCACCTTAGCCTCGTCACTATTTTATCGAGGTTAGGCTCGACACTTACCAGTATATGGGGTCGTTTGTACTGATACTATACTCTGCACTTCTTGTACAGATTTCGGAGTTGGTCCCAGTGACGTACCATAGACTTGATCGGATTCAGCTACCAGTGGAGACTTGAGGTGTAGCTGCACGACGTTCGTAGCTCTGAAGTCCCCTTCTATATTATCTCAGCTGTGTACTATATTTCAAACAGCTTGAATTTTATTTAGACCTTTATTTGTATTATTCTAGAAGCTCGTGCACTTGTGACTCTACTTCTGGAATGGTATTTAGATATCACGATTATTATGGAATACTCACTTTATTTAAAACTTTTTTTCCGCATTTGTTTTCTTGTTATTAATTAATTCAAAATTTTGTTAAAAATGGCTAATTATATTCTAACGCTGGCTTGCCTAGCAAGTGAAATGTTAGGCTCCATCACGGTCCCGAAGGTGGGAAATTCGGGTCGAGATAGTTGGTATCAGAGCGCTAGGTTACATAGGTCTCACGAGTCACGAGCAAGCTTAGTAGAGTCTGAAGGATCGGTACAGAGACGTCTGTACTTATCTCTCAGAGGCTATGAAGTTTAGGAACAATATCCCTTATTTCTTATTCTATCGTGTGGTTTTATTCTATCATCGATGATTGAACCATTCTATTCTTATTCTCTCGCAGATGGCGAGGACACGTAATACATCTACCGACGGACAAGGACCAGAGCCCCCGGTGGCAACTATGGCTAGGGGTAGAGGTCGAGGCCGAGGTCGTGCTAGAGGCCGAGACAGAGGCAGAGGTAGAGCTCAGTCTAGAGCTCGAGCAGCAACACCTGTTGTAAAACCTCAGGTGGATCTTCAGGAGGAGGTTCCAGTTCAGACTGTACCGGTTGGACCAGTTTAGGTTCCGGAAGGGTTCATAGCTACTCCAACACTTCATGACGCTCTAGTCCATTTGGTGAGCCTAATGGAGGGTGTGGCCCAGAATGGTACATTTCTAGTGGCACCAGCCGTTTCACAGGCTGGGGGAGGAGCACAAACTCCCACTAATCCCGCTCCGGAACAGATGGCTCCCCAGAATCAGGCTCCAGCAGTCCCGTCAGTTGGGGTAGTTCAGCCAGTTGTTGCGGCACAGACCGGTGATAGGCCCACCATGTCTTTTGAGGCCTTATTGAGACTGGATAAGTTTACTAAGCTCTTTCCGGTTCACTTCAGTGGTACACCTTCTGAGGACCCACAAGATTATCTTGACCGCTGCCATGAGGTGCTGCGGAATATGGGTATAGTTGATACCAACAAGGTCGATTTTGCTGTATTTCAGATGACGGGTTCCGCCAAGAGGTGGTGGAGATATTATACATTGACCAGACCAGTTGGATCGCCTGCATTGACCTGGGAGTAGTTCTTACGGCAATTTCTAGATAAGTTCCTCCCTATCACATTGAGAGAGGATTACCGCAGGCAATTTGAGCGTATGCAGCAGGGAAGTATGACTGTTACTCAGTATGAGTCCCATTTTTTGGATCTAGCCCGTCATGCTCTCCTTTTAATTCCTACCGAGGGAGAGAGAGTGAGGAGGTTTATTGAGGGACTTACTCACCCTATTAGGCTTCAAATGGCCAAGGAGACCGAAAGTGAGATTTCCTTTCAGGCGGCTGCTAATGTCGCGAGGAGGATCGAGATGATTCTTGCATAGGAGAGAGGGCAGAGGTCTGATAAGAGGCCTCATTAGTTTGGTGGTTTCAGTGGTGCCTCGTCTGGAGGCAAGGGTTATTTTGGTAGGGGTCATCCTCCCAGACCATTTTATTCAGCACTTCAGGCATCTCCCAGTAATTCAGGGAGTCACGGTCCTATTATTCCTTACTCTGGGCAGCCAACATTTAGTTCACATTCAGCTCCTATCAGTGCACCACCACTCCAGAGTCACTACAGCGATTATCCGGCCCGTTCGGGTCAGTTTCAGCTTCAGCAGCCACGATATGAGGATGGGTGTTATGAATGTGGGAACATTGATCACATCAGAAGGTATTGCCTTAGGTTGTCGAGTAACAGATCTCGACAGGATTCTCGTGCCATTATACCGGCACCGATTGCTTCACCACCTGCTCAGCCGGCTAGAGGTAGGGGTCAGACATCTAGAGGTGGAGGTCAGGCCGTTAGAGGTGGAGGCCAGCCAGTTAGAGGCCGTCCCAAAGACGCAGTTCAGAGTGGTGGGGCCCAACCCTGATTTTATGCTTTTCTAGGCTAGGCCTGAGGCCGATTCATCTGATGTCGTGATCACATGTATTATTCCAGTTTGCCATAGAGATGCTTCCATTCTATTTGATCCAGGATTTACTTATTCCTATGTGTCCTCCTATTTTGCTTTGTATTTGGTTGTGACTCGTGATTCTTTGAGTGCTTTTGTGTGTGTATGTACACCGGTGGGAGACTTTGTTGTAGTAGACCATGTCTATCATTCATGTGTGATTACTATCGGTAGTCTTGAGACTAGTGTGGATCTTTTACGTCTTGATATGGTAGATTTTGATGTCATCTTGGGTATGGATTGGTTGTCACCTTATTATGCTATATTAGATTGTCATGCCAAGATGGTGACCCTAGACATGCCGGGGTTACCTCGGTTAGAGTGGAAAGGAACTCCTGGTCATTCTACCAGCAGGGTTATTTCTTATATAAAGGCTCGACGTGTGGTCGGGAAAGAGTGTCTAGCCTATTTGGCTTATATTCACGATTCTAGTGCGGATGTTCCTTCTATGGACTCAGTACCAGTTGTTCGTGAATTTACAGAAGTATTTCCTGTAGATTTGCCAGGGATGCCACCCGACAAAGACATTGATTTCTGTATCGATTTAGCTCCGGGCACTCAGCCCATTTCTATCCCACCATACTGTATGGCCCCGCCAGAGTTGGAAGAACTGAAGTAGCAGTTACAAGACTTGCTTGATCAGGGATTCATTAGACCAGTGTCTCGCCCTGGGGTGCACCAGTATTATTTGTAAAGAAGAAAGATGGTTCAATGCGAACGTGTATAGATTATCGGCAGTTGAACAAGGCCACCATCAAAATAAAATATTTGTTGCCAAGAATTGATGACTTAGTTGATCAGCTTCAGGGTGCCAAGGTATTTTCGAAGATCGATTTGAGGTCTGCTTACCATCAATTGAAGATTAGGGCATCCGATGTCCCTAAGACAGCTTTTCGGACTTGGTATGGGCATTACGAATTCCTAGTGATGTCATTTGGGCTGACAAATGCCCCAACAATATTTATGGATTTGATGAATCGAGTGTTCAAGCCCTATTTGGATTCTTTTGTGGTTGTATTCATGGTGATATCTTGATTTACTCCAGCAGTCGAGAGGAGCATGAGCAGCATATTCAGAGTGTGTTTTAGACTTTGAAGAATAATCAGTTATATGCCAAATTTTCAAAATGTGAATTTTGGTTAGGCTCAGTTGCCTTTTTGGGGCATGTTGTATCGGCAGAAGGCATAAAAGTGGATCCTAAGAAGATTGAGACTGTTCAGAATTGGCCTAGACCTACTTTAGTTACAGAGATCCGGAGTTTACTGGGTTTGGCAGGTTATTATCGTCGGTTCGTGGAAGAATTTTCATCTATAACAAGCCCATTGACCAGACTGACCCAGAAAGGTGTCCCATTTAGATGGTCAGACGAGTGTGAGTTGAACTTTCAGAAGCTCAAGCCTGCTTTGACTACGGCGCTAGTGTTGGTATTACTGATAAGTAGGGATTTTAGCCAATTATTTGTTCTCTTTTACTTAGGTTTTGTGCCGAAAATGCGTGAAGGTATTTCTGGAAACTAACTTAATGTGCTTGCTTGCAGGGTTTTGTTCGAAATGAGGCAAAAGAGCCATAACCAACTCATAAAGGAGTCAAACTTGAACAAAAACCAAGTCTGAGACTGGAGCTCTGAGAGCGGACCGCGCTCATTATTATGCGGCCGCGAAAGCTCAAGCGCAGACGCGGTCAGAATTACGCGTCCGTGAATCCTCCGCAAGGGCATTTTTGTTCGAAAATTTCAGCTGTGTATAAATAGACCTTTTTGACATTTTTAGGAAAAGTTTTGTTTAGCAGAGCACGTGAACGACTGGTTTTTCCCTTTTTGGGCAATTTTAGAGTAGATTTACCTTCAAACTTTAGATTTTCATCTTGTACTTTAATATTATGGCTTATATTTCATCTTTATCTTTGATTTCTACTGTTATTATAAGTAGCTAGACCCCATAGCTAGGGTTGTGACCCAACCCTAGTGTGGGTATTTAATGGGTAGGGCTTAATTGTTTATGGGTTAGTAATATTTAGCCTAGTTCATGCTAAAATTGTAGAATTAGTGGTTGCAAACACTGACTCGTGCCTTTATGACTTAGGCTCTTCTTGAGAAAGAGGGACTAAGTCTAGAAAAATTAGGCTAACAAGGAATTGGGGTGAACTCAAGAGATTGATAGCCCCAATTAAAGGGTTAAACCTAGAGATAGTAATACCCGACTTGATCCAATTTTACTTGTATTGCATGAACATCCATTTGGGCTTGAGAAAGACAAATCGGGCAAAGTCACTCAAACTACCGAGGGGTATAGAGTGAGCACTTATGTGTGATGATTATATCATGACCCCAATCATAACAAGCTTGTCCTAGATTCTTGATACCCATTAGATACTCACCTAGGCGGAAGTCACTTCCCTAGTGCCTTTTAACACTTGAAAACTTTCACCAAAAATATTGTACTTAGCTTACACTCAGCATACAATAGTATAAAATTAGAATANTCACTTCCCCAGTGCCTTTTAACACTTGAAAACTTTCACAAAACATATTGTACTTAGCTTACACTTAGCATATAACAATATAAAATTAGAATAGAATCAATCGCAACAATGTTTGGAAGTGCAATTAGGAACGACATGCACATCTAGATTAGTTAGATACCCAACTCCAAGCCAAATTAACTCCTTGTGGAAATTGATCCCGAGCTCGTTGGGTAAAACTGCATCGACCATCCTCACTACTCTATAGTCGTATAGGTTTGGCCTCGATCAATTACCCACAAGTTCAGGATCTTATACGGTGTATTGTGATACATCTCACATTAGACTTGGTGCAGTATTAATGCAAGATGGCAGAATGATTGCATACGTGTCGCGACATTGAAAGTTCACGAGAAGAATTATCATGTTCATGACTTAGAATTGTCATCCATTGTTCACGCACTGAAGATTTGGAGGCATTACCTTTACGGTATCTCGTGTGAAGTATTTACCAATCATCGTAGACTTCAAATATCTATTCAAACAAAAAGATCTCAATTTGAGGCAGAGAAGATGGCTGGAGTTGTTGAAAGATTATGATATCACCATTTTGTATCATCCCAAAAAGGCTAATGTGGTGGTCGATGCTTCGAGTAGAAAGGCTGTGAGTATGGGCAGCCTTGCTTATATTCCGGTGGGTGCGAGACTGTTAGTTGTAGATGTCCACATTTTGTCTAATCAGTTCGTGAGGTTAGATATTTCGGAGCCCAGTTGGGTTTTAGCTTGCACAGTCACTCGGTCTTCTTTATATGAGCGCATCAGAGGGCGACAGTACGATAATCCTCATTTACTTATCCTCAAGGATACGGTGCAGCACGGTGATTCCAAACAGGTTGTTGTGGGAGAAGATGGAGTTCTACGAATGTCGGGTCGTATTTGTGTGCCTAATGTGGATGGGCTTCATGAATTAATTCTGGAAGAGTCCCACAGTTCCAGGTATTCTATTCATCCAGGTGCCGTCAAAATGCATCAAGATTTATGGCAACATTATTGGTGGAGGAGAATGAAGAATGATATAGTTGCATATGTAGCTCGGTGTCTGAATTGTCAGAAAGTTAAGTACGAGCATCAAAGACCTGATGGTTTGCTTCAAAAGTTAGAAATTCCTGAGTGAAAGTGGGAGCGTATCACTATGGATTTTGTTGTTGGGCTCCCACGGACTCAGAGAAAATTTGATGTAGTTTGGGTCATTGTGGACAGGTTGACCAAGTCAGCACATTTCATTTCGGTGGCAGTTACCTATTCTTCAGATCTACTAGCTAAATTTTACATTCGTGAGATTGTCCGCCTTCACTGTGTGCCCGTGTCTATTATTTCAAATCGAGGTACACAGTTTACCTCACACTTTTGGAGGGTTGTACAATGTGATTTAGGCACTCGGGTTGAGTTGATTACACCATTTCATCCACAGACAGACGGACAGTCAGAGTGCACTATTCAGATATTAGAAGATATGCTACGCATTTGTGTTATAGACTTTGGAGGTTCTTGGGATCAATTCTTGCCACTTGTGGAGTTTGCTTATAATAGTAGCTACCAGTCAAGCATTCAAATGGCTCCAGATGAGGCATTATTCGGTTGTTGGGTACCGATTTGGTACAGGATGCCTTGGATAAGGTCAAAGTTATTCAGGATCGACTTCGCACAGCTCAGTCTAGTCAAAAGGGTTATGCCGACCGTAAGGTTCGTGCTATTGCATTCATGGTTGGAGAAAGAATATTTCTCCAGGTTTCACCTATGAAAGGTGTAATGAGGTTCCGAAAGAAGGGTAAGTTGAGCCCCGGGTATATTGGACCCTTTGAATTTGTTGAAAGGGTAGGTGAAGTAGCCTACATGCTTGCATTACTACCTAGTTTATCAGCGGTTCATCCGGTATTCCATGTGTCTATGCTTCGGAAATGTCATGGTAATCTGTCCCATGTGTTAGATTTAGCTCAGTCCAATTGGACAAAGATTTGACTTATGAAGAGGAGCCAGTAGTTATTCTAGCCCGGCAGGTCCGACAATTGAGGTCTAAGAGTTACCCTTCAATTCGGGTGCAATGGAGAGGTCAGCCGGTAGAAGCATCTACCTGGGAGTCCGAGTCGAACATGCAGAGTAAATATCCACACCTTTTCACCAACTCAGGTACTTTTTCTAACTCCGTTTGAGGACGAATGTTTGTTTTAGAGGTGAAGAATGTGATGACCCAAAAGGTCATCTTTAAATTTAATACTTATTTCTGTGATCTAAGACCTCGAAAAATACTATTTATTATTCCTCGACTTGCGTGCGCAGTCCGTATAATTTTTCGAAAAGTTTTATATGAAAAATTGACTAAAATGTGAAATAGAGCCTTAAAACTCAACTGAGTTGACTTTGGTCAACCTTCTGAGCAAACGAACTTGGATCAATATTTTGACAGTTCTGGTAGGTTCGTATCGTGATTTGGGACTTGGGCATATGCCCGAAATTTATTTTGGAGGTTCCTAGCTTGAATTATCGCAGTTGGCAAACAATAGAAGCCTAAAGGCTTAACGATTTTAAAGTTTGACTACAAATTGACTTTTATTGATATCGGGGTCAGATCTGAGTTCTGAAAATTTTTATAGGTCTGTTATGTCATTTATGATTTTTCTATCGAATTTGGTGAGAAACAGAGTTGATTTGACGTGATTCGGACATTCGGTTGTGAAAATAGACGTTCTAAAGGTTTTTTAAAAATTTCATTTGATTTGGTGTCCGATTCG
Organism: Nicotiana otophora; assembly: GCA_000715115.1. NCBI lineage: Eukaryota > Viridiplantae > Streptophyta > Magnoliopsida > Solanales > Solanaceae > Nicotiana > Nicotiana otophora. The sequence goes on from AWOL01S0045642.1 coordinate 17,400, forward strand.
TAATTTTAGGTGTTAAATTGGTATTTTGATCACGTGAGCGAGTTCGTATGAGGTTTTTGGACATGTGTGCATATTTGGTTTGGAGTCCCGAGGGCTCGGGTGAGTTTCAGATAGCCTACGGACCATTTGAATTTTGAGAAAAATCTGGTTTTTATCTTCTGCTATCATCTGGTGCATTGTGCTTCGCGATCGTGAAGCCATTCCTGCGATCGCGATGAGAAAAGTTGGACTAGCACATTTTGTGCTTCGCTTTGGTGACTGAGGGCACGCGTTCACGAAGGGTCGAAGTGCAAAGCTTCGCGTTCGCGATCGAAGCCTCGCGTTCGCGAAGAGGAAATGAGGCAGAAGCCGGGGACACTCAAATTTGTTCTTCGCGATCACATGAAACGGTCCGCGATTGCGTAGATCTACGGGGTTATGCCTCGCGTTCCCATATGGGATGTAGCGTTCGCGTAGTGCATTGGCAGCCTGTACAAATTGTGCTTTGCGATCGCGAAGCCATTCGAGCGATCTCGAACGAATTTTCCGCGATCGCGATGAGTAAAAATCTGGGCAAACAGAATTAAGTTCTGGAAATGGGATTTAGACCCATTTTCCACCATTTTCGATTTTGAGCTCGGGCAAGATGATATTTGGGCGATTTTTACGGGAAAAATATTGGGGTAAGTGTTCCTTATCCTATATTGATTATATTTCTTGATTCGATACTCATTTACATTATGAATCCGTGAATTTATGGAAGAAAAATCATATTTTTATAAAGTCTTCCAAAAATGTAAAATGATGATTTGAAAGCTAATCCGATGTCGGAATTCAATAATTTATATATGGTTGAACTCGTATCGGAACAGGTGTTCAGATTTTGTGTGTTTTTTCGAGATTCGAGATGTGAGTCCCACTGTTGATTTTTAAAATAAATTTCGAATTTTTATCCGAAAAATTTGTAATTTCATAAGGAATTAATTTCTATGATTCGTATTGAGTATATTGAATTGTTTATGACTAGATTTGAGGATTTCGGACACGAATTCGCGAGACAAAGATTTATTGGATTCTTGAAATTTGGTTGCAAAGCGAGGTAAGTGTCGTAGTTAATCTTGACTTAAGGGAATCGAACCCTTGAATTATTTGCTATGTGAATTTCATTTGTAAAGATGTATAGGCAAGGTGACGGGTGCCTATACCTTGTCAAATTAATTATTTGCTTAATTATTTAAGCATCTTAAATTGTTTTAAGACACGAATTAATCGTTATAATAATTGTTTCACTCATATTCCTTGTCAAATATAAATTTTTGAATTCCTACAATAATTGTTGCATACTTATTTGACTTATATGTCTTAATTGCTATTTGACATTTAGCATATTAAATATTAAACTGCCTATTTTCTTCCTGATTTCCACAATTAATTGCTACTTATCATTGTTTGTTTCATAAATAAATTATAATTATTATATGCCTTGATGCTTAATAGTTTCTTATTGAACGTCGTATTTATTGGAGTATTTCTATGTGTGTGTGTATATATATATATATATAGGGCATCGGGTTAAACTACCTATTTTCTTCCTGATTTCCACAATTAATTGCTACTTATCATTATTTGTTTCATAAATAAATTATAATTATTATATGCCTTGATGCTTAATAGTTTCTTATTGAACGTCGTATTTATTGGAGTATTTCTATGTGTGTGTGTATATATATATATATATAGGGCATCGGGTTAAACTACCTATTTTCTTCCTGATTTCCACAATTAATTGCTACTTATCATTATTTGTTTCATAAATAAATTATAATTATTATATGCCTTGATGCTTAATAGTTTCTTATTGAACGTCGTATTTATTG